>JASDQU010011467.1:144320-160975 GCA_032191745.1 Picea mariana | reverse complement strand
TCATGTACCTTCATTAATTTTTGTTTTTGTAGTTTCTATGCATGAATCTTAATAGGACGTTGCTTTCGATTATTTTCTATTTCATAGATTGTTTTTTGGGGATCAATTGAGAGTGATGTGAGGGGGAGGGGAGGGGCCATGTGAGATTCCACCTTCACGTGGTTGGTCTTGTTAAGTAGAGGATAAATTATTCTTGAAACCAAGAGAAGCTCTTTCATTTTTATACCATCACGATCGTATAAGATTTCATCAATATTGTTACCTATTTGAATCTTCTTAGAATTGAGATTCGTTACATAGTCATTGAAAAAAGAAAAAAGACTTATGTAGCGGATATTAATTTGGTTTTTGTGTGGGACATTTTATTCCATTGGGAACAAGGAACGAACAAAAATTGTACGAGGACTAGACACCGGAAACAACGACCTGGCGAATGGGGCCAAGGTTGAAATTTTGAAATCAAGTAAAACACAACAACATTACCTACAACAAAATGTAAACTTAAAGCTCATACCAAAATTTACTTGAAAAGAATGAAAAAGGAAAAGTGTACTAGCTTGGCAAAGGGGGCCCTCCAGTGCTTCACTTGTACACCTAGACTTGTTTCAATTAAGAAGGAACTTCCAGCAACATTCACATAATCATCTCATAAACATAATCAAGAACAAAACACCAAACTGATCTCAAGACTGAAAATTCAGAGTTTTCTTCATTAACATAAGATGTCATACTAGTCCATGTATTGAAGTATTTATACAAAAAGTTTGTAACTAAAAATATTAAAAAGACTCCTAATATGAGGATGAGATCCAAAAAATATACTAAGAAGCTCGAATCCCTCCTTCATATCCACAAAATATGCACAAATCCCAAGAAAATCTAAAATTGTCCATAATTTTTTGCTAAAACAGGGTATTTTCTGCTGAAGTGGCCCTGTTTGACCAACGTTGATCAGACACCTGGAAAGATCAGATTTCAAACCTGATAGATATTCATCCATCCTTGTACATCAAGGATCATGAAACATGTCTCTGATTTCACCCAGCTGTCCTAAAAGTACATGAACCTTGGAGAAATTACGAGATTTAGTCAAATCCTGTAATTTCTGATAAATTTTTAATTTTAATGCTAAAAATTCAAAAATTCAATTCCTAAGCTAAGGAATGATAAATTCACCTTGCATAGGTTTTTTTATGGAAAATATGGAATAAAATGAAGGCAAAATGGATGGTTTTGGAGACAAAAGTATGATTTGTGAAGTGAAAATAAGCATAAAATGGTACCCAACATCTCCCCCAAGAGGAAGACTTTGCATGTCCTCATGCACAAAAAATGTTCTTGAACTCCTGCCAATAGTCTTCTACCATCTCTGCTGCCTGCAATAATGTATCCACATTGGCTTGAGTTGTATGAAGAACTTTTAACCTCTTATATTTTTCCTTGCATGCTTGCTTTTGCTGAAGCCATTTGTATGCTTGTTTGAAGATCAATTTGTTTCAATTTTGAAGCTTCTTTTACTTCTTCTTTAGTTTTTCATTTTCCTCATGAGTTTTATGGATTTGAGTTAAATCAAAACCTTAATGGTGGTGCAGTAACCAACTAAGCCAAGAGGTGAACATGTTTTAGGATCATAGAAACTAGGTATTAAGAGTTAGGGGAAATAGGCGTTAGAGGTTAATGATTATAAGTATAAGCAATTATATTTAGGAGTTATAGGTTAGAGATGTTATGAGTTAGAGTAGTTAGGGATGAAGTATTATAAGTCTTATATATGTTAGTGGTTCAACATCATAGGGGCCATGGTATTAGGAGGTATAAAGGTTATAAATGTTAGGAGTTATACGGATTATATAGGTTAGGGGTTACAAGAACTAATGGATAAAGAACTAATGAATAGAGGGGTTAGGGGTAATAAATATATTAGGGTTTTAAGGTAGTAGTAGTTAAGGGTGAGGTTAATACCTCCTGCAACTACCATAATATCAATAGTTAGGGATTGAGTATTATGGATCTTATAAATGTTAGCAGTTTGACGATGCTATGGTATTAGGAGGTATAATAATTATAATCATTAGGAGTTATATGGCTTATATAGGTGAGGGGTTACAAAAGTTGTTTGAAAATGCTATGGTATTAGGAGGTATAATGGTTATACTCATTAGGAGTTATATATTGGCTTATATAGGTGAGGGGTTACAAAAGTTGTTGGATAGAGGGGTTTGGGGTAATAAAGTTCTTAGGGTTTTAATTTAGTAGGGGTTAAGGGTTATATCGTGATCATTGTTAACTGAGAGAATGATTATGTGTGTTAGGGATTATGGGATAAGGGGTTATACACATGGGTTATAGAGGTTAGGATATATATTGGCTTTGACTTGGGGGTTACATGTTAAGGGACATATGGGTTATAAATAATAAGGCTTATATAGGGTTCATATCAAATATGTGATATGGTTTGGAGATAATAGGGATCATGCATTATAAGGGTTATAGAGATTGCATGTGATAGAATTTTCAAGTTTGGTGTTAAATGGCTCAGGGGTTAAAAGTGTTAGTTATTTATGGTTATATTGCTTTTGGGTGATTTCGGTTAGAATTTATGGGGTTTGTAAGGATAAATGGTTATAGGTTAGGAGATATATGTTGGGCTCCAATCTACTGATATAAATTAGAGTGTATTTAATTGTCAATCCATTGTTTGTAAGACTTAGAGACACATCCAAAATGTATGGACTTAGAGATAAATTTAGTTCTTTAAATAAAAATAATTCAAAAGCTAATCTAAGTGCTGAGTATGAAAGAAATGCTAAGCTTCTTTACAAAAGGTGTATTCATATATCTCTTACCATTAATCAACAAGCTAAAGTAAAAGCATTCAAATAAATTTAAACATTCAAATCAATAAGCATTCAAACTAGTTTAGAGGCTTGTAAATGTGAGAAAGACTAAACCCTTTTACAAGAGATGCATTCTTTGCTTTCCCACATTCATCAGCAACATAAGTAATTTTGAAATCAAGTAAAACACAATAGCATTACCTACAACAAAATGTAAACTTAAATCTCATACCAAAATTTACTTGAAAAGAATGAAAACGAAGAAGTGTACTAGCTTGGCAAAGGGGGCCCTCCAATGCTTCACTTGTACACCTAGACTTGTCTCAGTTAAGAAGGAACTTCCAATAGCATTCACATAATCATCTCATAAACATCATCATGAAAAAAACACCAAACTGATTTCAAGACTGAAAATTCAGAGTTTTCTTCATTAACATAAGATGTCATACTAGTCCATGTCTTTAAGAATTTATACAAAAAGTTTGTAACTGAAAATACTAAAAAGACTCCTAATATGAGGATAAGATCCACAAAATATACTAAAAAGGTCGAATCCCTCCTTCATATCCAAAAAATATGCACAAATCCCAAGAAAATCTAAATCTGTCCATAATTTTTTGCTAAAACAGGGTATTTTCTGCTGAAGTGGCCCTATTTGACCAAAGTTGACCAGACACCTGGAAAGATCAGATCTTGAACCTGATAGATATTCATCCATCCTTGTACATCAAGGATCATGAAACATGTCTCTGATTTCTCCCAACTGTCCTGAAATTACACGAACTTGGGAGCAATAATGGGATTTAGTCAAATCTTGTAATTTCTGATAAATTTTTAATTTTAATGCTAAAAATTCAAAAATTCAATTCTTAAGCTAAGGAATGATAAATGTACCTTTCATAGGCTGTTTTATGGAAAAAATGGAATAAAATGAAGGCAAAATGAATGGTTTTGGAGACAAAAGTATGATTTGTGAAGTGAAAATAAGCATAAAATGGTACCCAACATCTCCCCCAAGAGGAAGACTTTGCATGTCCTCATGCACCAAAAATGTTCTTGAACTTCTATCAATAGTATTCTACAACCTGTGTTGCCTGCAATAATGCATCCACATTGTCTTTAGCTGTATGAAGAACTTTTAAGCTCTTATATTTTTCCTTGTATGCTTTCTTTTGCTGAATCCATTTGTATGCTTGTTCGGAGATCCGTTTGTTTCACTTTTGAATATTCTTTTTCTTCTTCTTTATTTTTTCATTTTCCTCATGAGTTTTATGGCTTTGAGTCCTGAACATTTCATTTTCTTTTTCAAATATCTTTCCAGGACCTCTATTTCTTTGATCTTTTTCTTCATCTTTTTTATTTTCTTGTCTTTCTTATCAAGCCTTGATGTGGACCCACCAACCATTTCTTCTATTTGTTCTACTTTCTGTGGTGATTGAGTTTCATATTTCATGTCTTCAATTAATTGTTTCACCTCTTCTCTCATTTTCTCATATGTGGAAGTCTCTTGTTTTTCAAAATCATCATCTTCTAATGATTGTGCTTTCCCTGCCTCTTTTTGTTTCTCCAAAGTCTAAATGTGTGCATACTGTGCTTGTTGTGCTTCATCATCAATTTCTTTTATTTGTCCTTTTTGGAATTGTTGGTTTTTTCTTGATTTTCTTTCATATGTGGTGAAAATCTTATCTTTTTCTTGGAATTCTTTTTCCATTTTCACCATACTTCTTGTTCTTCTCCTCCCCATAGATGTTTCAATCTTGTTTCCTTAGGGTGTTGCATTTCCTCCTCATCATCTGTCACAATCAAGATCTGTTCTTCTTCTATTTTCTCTACCACTGTTTTAAAGCCATTTCCAATGATAAACTGCTGCCATGACAAGTTTTTTTTTTGTAGTTCATGTGTGATGATCATTTTGATGAAGCCATAGTGGTATAGACTCTTTTCTGTATTCCTCCATTGTTTTTGAACATCCTTAGCCATCTTAGAAAGGATTTACAATAGAAAGTAGGGCATGTTAATTTCACAATCACCATTTAAATGTTGCATCAATTTGATGTGATACAGGTAGACAATACTAAACCTTCCTTCACAAGTAATAAATTTTTGGATGAGATAGGTTAATTCATCCCAAGGATGAATCAACCAAATTCTTGGAATTCCTTTTTTCCAATTTACTTCTACAATCCTAGATCTGGATACAAAAGGTGCCCATGATTTGTCTTTAAATTGTTTAGTTTTGAAGTATCTTTCTCTAGTTTGAGGTAATCCTGTGATTTGTGCAATTACATCTTCTGAAATTCTAATGGTGATGTTACCAACAATGGTCCCTTCCCCATTAAATGAAAAAGAAAACTCTAAAGAAACATTTTCACAATATCCATCAAACTTCTCAAAGAAAGATATCCACTGATTTTTTTCAAGAATTTCTAGATAGTCTTTGTGAGTTTCTGATGGATCAAACTTCTCTGGTTCATACCTAGACACCATTATTTCAATTTTTAAATAGAAAGACCCTGAAAAATATTTCACTGCTTATACAAAAAGGAGGCCTATCATTGTCCAAAAAAAATTCAACCCTATATATTCTTCAATCAACTATTTTGATTTCTTCAAACTTGCAGAATTTGTTTGTATTCAATTCTGTGAATGTTCTTTCAACAAGAATTTTATGTTCAAATGAAACAAAGAAAATCTCATTTTTTTAATTTCTAAACTGTTCTCTGTTAATTTCAATCATAAAGTTATTGATGAAAGGGAATACTTGACAATTCAATCTACAATTTAAAAGCTTCTATGCCTTCTTGTTGAAACCCAACTCTGTTTTTCTTCTTACAATCAACCTCTGCTAGAAATGAATTGTTTTTGTTCTCAAAATGTTCTTCAAGAAGTCGAAATTGGCACTTAACTTAACAATTCTTAACATTGAATTTGAACTTACCTTCCCTAGCTGACTCCTTATTGAACATGTTATCTTCTCCTTGGTTTATCCATTCACCTCCCACGCATTTCCTCAATGCCACAATTTATCCACAGGGCAAAAATTGTGTATGTTGACAATGAAATTGTCAACATACAGTTTGTTGTTTATCAGAAATTTTGGGTTGGGTAGGCATAGGAAGGAACGCGTTGGAGCGAGGAGGTAAGGTATAACGCAGGAATGTGTCATTAGTTCGAATCTGGGGAGTGTCTAAGTGGAACAATAGTATATGGAAAGAGGTGAAGCTACAACATTTATAGGAAAGAGGAAAAAAAACATTGTGGAGGAAAATGAGAATGAGAGTGTCGACTTCAGGAAAAAAATCGACTTTTGTGGAGGGAATAAGCATTCTTAGCAAGGGTATTATGGTATAAATGCATTTTTACAATCTCTTAAATGATGAATCATTATTGAAAATGCCCTGTCATCATACCTCTTTCATTTATGAAATTTCACTTTCTTTTCTTGCAACCATCATATGAAATGGTGTTCTCCCCTATATAAGCATTATCCCTCATACATTCACCTTATGACTCATTCATAAATCTTGTACCTATGCATTCACCTTCACCTTGTGCCTCCTGCATACACTGCACCTACATGATACTACAAATTTTGATTCATACTTTTTCTAATTCAATTTCCTGTAGGAATCAACATCTATAGGTATCCACAAAAGATGAAACTACAATATTGTGAAGCTATAGTATCTACAGAAGGTGAAAGTATAGGAATGTGAAGCTACATGGATCTACAAGAGAGGAACACTACATGAATGTCAATCTATAAGCATTTACATGAGAGGACCACTATAGGAATGTGACCCTATAGACATATACATAATATATCATCTATAGGAGTGTGAACCTCTATGCATCTACAAGAGAGAAACATTACTACATAAGGTTATCATTACAAGCTCTCGGTGTACATAATGCTATAGAAATATATTTCTTTGGCCTCCACAAAAAATCAAGCACATGGGCCACCTATAAAAGACAATCAAGCATCATTTGGAAGATCACAACATTCATCAAAGAAACATGAAAGTTTTCACACATCAAAGTGCATTTTTTCCAAATAAAAAATTCCATCAAAAGAAAGGTACAAAAAATCTACTCATTCCTAAGAAAGTATGATTTAGATAGGCATGAAATGTCACCATAACCTACTTCTCGATCAACCTAAATTCACTCTATGGCTAGCCTAAATTTTGTCATTATAGTCATTGAGATCTAATTTGGGGGAAACAACTTGATGTTTTCATAATGACATCATCTATCAGAGTAAAACAAGGTTAGGTCACATCAAGTCAAGAATGAAATCATAACAAGTAGAATTCTAATGAAAAAAATCAAATTTGAATTATGATAACATCATATTAAAGGAAAAGGAGACTAGTCAACATTTAAATCCATCCCAAGCTAATACAAAAGAAATATGATTTTCCAAAGCTTGAAGCCTAAAACCTAAGATGATTGAATATAGTCTGGTTTTGTCAAAGAGTCTAAGAGTTGACAATTGTTGACAATCCCAGTCCAAGTTTCCAAAGAGTGGCCTTGTTTGACCAGCGTTGACCAAACACCTGGAAAGCTCAGATCTCGAACCTGATAGATATTCATCCATCGTTGTACATCAAGGATCATGACACATGTCTCTGATTTCTCCCAGCTGTCTTGAAAGTACACGAACCTTGGAGCAATTACAGGATTTAGTCAAATCCTGTAATTTCTAATAATTTTTTAATTTTTATACAAGTTTTAAGGGTTCGGTGTTAGATATTTTTAAGGAATATAGATGAGTTAGGTGTTGACGGTCAATGATTATATGGGTTGAGATGTATCTGTTAAGATTATAAATATCAAGTGTTAGGGGTTATGAGCGATAATTATATATTAGGTGCTAAGAGAATTAAGGGTTAGGATTTATTGGATTAGGGGTTATAGACGTTAACAGGTAGGGCTTAAAAGAATTAAGGGTTAGGATTTATTGGATTAGTGGCTAAGGGAAGAGGTGATATGGGATATATGGTATAAAGGTTATACAAGTTTTAAGGGTTGGGTGTTAGATATTGTTAAGGATATATGAGTTAGGTGTTGATTGTCAGTGATTATAGGAGATGATATGTATCCGTTAAGCCTATAAATATCAAGTGTTGGGGGTTATGAGCGATAATTATATATTAGGTGCTATGGTTAGGGATTATAGGCGGTAAGGTTATAATAGGGATTATAGGTGGTAAGGTTATAAGCTTTATGTTTTAGGGGTGCGTTATGTTTTAGGGGTTACAAAGGTTTATGATTATAGGGTTAACATGTAGGGGTTAAAAGAATTAAGGGTTAGGATTTATTGGATTAGGGGTTATAGGGAAGAGGTGATATGTGATATATGGTATGAAGGTTATAAAAAATTTAAGGGTTGGGTGTTAGATATTGTTAAGGATATATGAGTTAGGTGTTATGTTACGGGTTATGAGCGATAATTATATATTAGGTGCTATGGTTAGGGATTATAGGTGGTAAGGTTATAATAGGGATTATAGGTGGTAAGGTTATAATATTTATGTTTTAGGGGTTACAAGGGTTAATTATTATAGGGTTAACATGTAGGGGTTAAAAGAATTAAGGGTTAGGATTTATTGGATTAGGGGTTATAGGGAAGAGGTGATATGTGATATATGGTATGAAGGTTATAAAAAATTTAAGGGTTGGGTGTTAGATATTGCTAAGGATATATGAGTTAGGCGTTATGTTAGGGGTTATGAGTGACAAGTATATATTAGCTGCTATGGTTAGGGATTATATGTGGTAAGGTTATAATAGGGATTATAGGTGGTAAGGTTTTAAGATTTATGTTTTAGGGGTGCTTTATGTTTTAGTGGTTACAAGGGTTAATGATTATAGGGTGATACAGGTGGATATCAGTGGCCACCCACCTTTTCCAACTGGCTCAAAACAATTTTCTGGCAAATTTGACAATTTACTATTTTTAGCAGTTTTTAACTTTCGGGGCCATTTTGAGGGCCCAAATTAAGGTTTTTGGATATCAAGCTTCTTAGTGATGGAAAAATGCATTATTGAGCCCCCAAAATGAATATCCTCAACGATACCTTTCCAATGAGCTATCATACACCTAAAACGAAGATCGTATGCAAAAGTTATGACCCTGGGAAGTTGATGCACTAACTTACCCAAACGGGGCCCACATGACTTTTGGTGCTTCATTTCCTAGGGTGAGGTTTTTGGATGTCTAGAACTTTTGGAATTCCTGTTTATTGTAAAAGGGCCTTCAGAACCTCATTGTAATCATCTTCTTGCGAATGCGAGTAGTCGTCACATCTCTTCTCAGAGATAAGCTGCCACCATTCTATCGAGTCTTTCACTCTGTATTTTACAGTCTCTATACATTTATTTCATTAATAGAAATCATGTATTACTGTATATCTATGTTTATGGTTGTATCTATGATATATTTCTATTATACTATTGAATATCTGTGATATCTTTGTGCATTTCTTTATTATATCTCCGATCTCATTTCGTGCCGAAAATAATCTGGATCAGTGGTATCAGAGCAGGTTGTTCTTGGTCGTTTTTTTCAGTGCATGTCCCCGACAAAGTCTGAGTATAGAAAGTTGGGTTTTGAGCTTGTCTCTCTTGAGGAAAATTTCTCTCGCACACCTAATAAACCCTCAATGGCAGAAGAAAAGAAAAATGACAGAGCAGACGATCCTATTAGTCTGTTGCTTGAGCAAGCTCTCACACGACAGAGGGACGGAATGATGGAGAATTTTTTCCACATCCTTCAATGCCTGCCGATAGCAACAGGCGCATATTCATCAAGCGACCACTTTGGACGCACCTTGCCTTTCAAGGTACAATTTAATTTTGATATTCCTGTATTTGAAGGAAAGATAGATGTAGAAGCCTTAGACAAATGGTTAAATCTGCTAGAAGGTTATTTCTCTGTTCACAAATTTTTCGACAAAGAAAAGATCACCTTCTCACTCCTTAAAGCTCTCCCCCATGTCAAACATTGGTNGGTGGGAAACTTATTGGGAGCAGAGTTCCACAAATGAGTCTGAAATATATGGGGCCGATCCCACTTGGGATTTTTTTGTGGATGCGGTAAAGGAACAATATTACCCTATTGACAACTATGAGGACTAGTACATGAGATGGACCACACTACGACAAGAGAGGGGCCAAGCAGTTTCAGATTTCAGCAATACCTTCCATACCTTGCACACCAAGCTGGGTATCAAAGACTCTGAACAACATTTGGTTTTGAAATACCATGGGGCTCTACACAGATACATACAAACTGAAATGGATTTTCTGGACATCTCATCACTCAGTGTTGCCTATCGATATGTTGTTAAAATCGAGCAGAAATTTAAGCACCAGAACAAATAGGATTTTGGTTCTACAAATCCACAACAACTAATGTATGACAAAGACATCCCTAACAAACAGTCTCCCAAAAACCAGTCCAAGCCACATGAAAAGAAGGGTCACGGGAAGACAAAGAAGGACACTGAAAAATGGTGTGATTTCCACAAAAGCCCCTGGCACAAAATCGATGAATGTCGCTCAAAATAGTCATTGGTGGCCGAGATCAAAGACAAGGAGTTGAACCCTGATTCAGACTCTGATTATGAAAAAAATGGTAAAGGAAAGATCATTGACACAGACCCCACTGCTATTGTCGCGACCGCAACAATTGAACTAGAAGAACCAACAGATCCTGAAGAGGGGGAGTGCCTTTTTAATTCACATATGTGGGTAAAGGGGACCCCACTACTTTTTATTGTTTATAGAGGAAGCCAGAAGAACCTCATCTCAGCATAGGTCATCAAACAGTTGGGATTGTCGATAACACCACACCCATAACCATACAACATCGAGTGGCTTCGCCAAGGTGGAGATCTTCGTGTCAGCCAACAATGTCGATTGTCATATGGAATCCAACCCTTCAAGGATGAGGTATTATGTGATGTTTCCCCACTAGATTTTTCTGATGTTCTCTTGGGCCAACCATATATGTGGAAGTGCCACGCTGTTTATGAGTCTCGATTTCGCAGTGTCATTGTTTCTCTGGGAGGTCATCTCTACAGAATACCATAGGTAGTTCCGACTAGTGTTCCACCTAAAAAGTGCCGCAAGGTAGTATCTCATACTGCAAAATTCAGCTTCTTCACAATCTATTCAAAAGGGGAACATAAGGAAACTGCAACCACTACATCTTCGCCCCAAGCACCTTCTATCGAACAGAAGCAGGTCGACAAGGTTGCAGCAAAGTGAAATATTCCTTCTGCACACCATCCTCTCATGTAGCCCGACTTGTTGAAAAGCCTTAGCCTCAACAAGTTCGTGACAAACTTCCACAAACTGAGCAACGCGATGTCTCCAACAAGGCAAGCAACTCACCAAGATGAAGATTCAGCAAACACTTTTCCCTCTCCCACGAGAAATCAATGCAATGGAGACCATTTCTTCCTAAGGAGGTGTTGGAGTTGCCTTTTTCAACTGGTTTAAATGTAATTTTTTAAGGTCAAATGTTGGGTTTTGAGTTCTTTTTTGCTTCGCGACATTTACCTACTGAAAATATCAGTAGTCTCGACATGCGAAATAGCGAGGGATGTTATGTTTCGCAACTTACCACTTTATATCGTTAAATGAAAGTCTTTACTTTTGGTACCTCAGAATATCGATTTTTGGGGGTCACAAGTCACAACATTTACAAACCCCGATGTGCGAGGTCATGAAAGGTTTTAAAAGATTACCTCAAGGGAAAGTCGGGAGTAAAATTCTTTAAACCCCAGTCAAGTGTTGTCGGGATTTCGGGTCTCAGTATTCACTCCCTCCTAAAACATTACCGTCATAACCTTGAAAGACAAAGCTGCGAAATCCTCACATAAGTAACCTAGGTTAATGTCCAAAGTGTTTAGTTTTGACCATGGTTAAAGCCTCTCGGGATTTCGCGACTCAGCATACGTTCTTCCCGGAAACTATACCCTCGAAGCCCCGAGCCGCGAAGTCGCGATATAAATTAAAACATGATTAATAAAACACTTAATTTGATTACGTCCTCACTTAACTAAATCTAATCATCACAATCTCGGGTTTTAGAGGCTCGAAAGGTCAGAGTTAAAAGTCCCGATACGGCGAACGTCGAAATGTTGATTTAAATCCTGATTAAGGAACCCAAGCCAGCCTAATCAATGTTTAATGCAAATGATAATAATGCACAGTTTACAAGGTAATTTCAAATGTTCCTTGTGCCAGCTTGTGCCATGAACCGTCGAATTTTATGGCATTAATTGGAAATAAGGCGAAATGACAAAGTAAGGATATGGTTTTTATTGCGAAAATCTCTATCTAATTATGATTGGATTGTTCTGTTCGTAAGGACATCGATATGTTAAATGGTCGAAGATATAGATATTTTGCTTCCTATTTTATTCATAAAGTTCATTTCTGTCCCGCACAAAGAAGTTTTTCTCAGTAAGCTAACTTCTATATGTATATGCATTTTTATTGCAGAAGAGATAAGTTACAATCCCCTGTCATGGCCCCGCGAAAATCATCCAAGGAAAGCGCTGAGGTTTCAGGACAAGGTTCTGATAATATTTCAGATACTTCACCTCAAAGCATTGATTTCGTACGAACCTGGTCATACGTCTCTGAGGTGTTGCAATCACAGTTGGTGAACTACTCAGATGATTCTAGTGACAACGAAACATACGACATGACTACCAAATACAAGATCGTCGTCCAGGCAGAGATGCACAAAGTAGCGGCCCGACCGTGTCTTCTACCTTACTATGACATGATCCGATGGGCGCTAGATCATGTAGACATCCCTACCAAAACCATCATCAGTGAGTAGGGGGTCACTGTTGGGACCTTCAAACCATAAATCTTACAGGCTATGTACAAATTACCACCCACGTCAGACTTCACGTACAATGTAGAGTTTCTAGATGGTTTTAAACAGGAGGAATGCAAGCAAAACGCGAAAATTTTATCTGATTTGATCAAGGATTGGGTTTCACACCCAGCGAAGTTCAGGGAAGACAACAATGGAATTTATTCCATATCTTCTCTGGAACCACAGTTCAAATACGTAGCGATGATTACCTATAGATTGTATGGTAGGGAAGACACCACGCATTTTTTCCTCCAATGGGTGCCCTTGATATACTCAGTAGCAGAAGTCTCTTCTTTCAACTGGGCCAAAATGTTATCAGATAGCCTGACCAGTCGGATTACAGAATATCGGACGCAGAAAGAGAGCGGGAAAGTTGCTTCTTTTTATGCCCGCATATCTCATGGATGTAGTATGTTCCATGACACCTTTTCCCTTGATGAATTGGAGCTGGGATCCATCAGATGTTGAGCCAGTCCATGTATACCATTCTAATCTTTGGGAGGACAAGGCTTCATATTTCGTATACAAAATCTTCAACTGGGTGATGGTATCGATGCATTTTTCCATCTTCGGTAATCTGCCACCCAAGATATTGGATAGCATCACGAAAAATTTAAGCAGAGTGGCTGATTGGTATCTGGAGAAAGAATTCTCATACATTAGGGTTTTCGGCGCTTCCATCCCTCCGCATGCTTTACCCTTACTTATACCCGACAGGCTGGCTTGTCGTGAGATCGCCAGGCAAACTATAATTGGTGGTATAAGTAAAGAACTGAAAGGGTATTCAAAAAGGGTATGGCCACCTTTTCCTATTCATTTAAACACCTATTCGTTATTAGACTTCGGGCATGCGAAGGCCGAGGTAGCAGCCCTAGAAGATATAAAGTTGGTTCACATCGAATTCAAGAAACACGATCCACATAGGGTCATGAGTAATCATGTGGTCAACTGTGGCCTTAAAAGATTTGAGCACGAGAATTCACTTCACGATGATATTTTCCGAGGTGCGAAATCTTATGACGAGGTTTTGGCTCAAATAGAAGCCCTGTTGCCCGAAGAGAGGGCCTATGTTGTCAAATTCCAAGAGCATAGGCAGAGTTTCCTCCCTCCAGTATTATGGGGCTAGAATCCAACAACCGTAGAGGTGCAGAAAACAAAGGCCTAAGGCTCTAAAGGTTCAAAACCCGACCAAGAAGAACAACAAGATAAAGAAGAGAAAACTGGGGGCTCGAAACAGGAAGCTGAGGCTTCCAGTCCTCCAAGCGAGTCAACTTCGGTCATTACTCCCGGGAAATCTTCTAAACAGGTTGGCAATCCCATCTCCTCCATTACCCCCCTACAGTCTGCAAAGGAAATCCCGGACGCAGGTTGGATTTTGGGTGAAAAATTGGCACTGATATCAGTTGAAGAGATACCTCCAAATGAATTCTTCTTCAATAAGAAGAGGAAAGTGGTTGTGAGACAAGAACTCTACCAAGAAGTAGGTACTGCCTCTAAGAAATTTAAAATTTTAACTGATGGGAAAAATATGAAGAAAGTAGAATTCGCAACACAAATAGTAGGAACATTGGGGGCATTCGCCACAACGAATCAATATTCAGTCGGGACCCTAAAGTATTAGCTAAAATGAAAGAATCGTTTGATCAAGACACTAGAGGCTAAACTATCTACAGTAGAAGTTGCTGCTAAAGATCAGGAGAGTGTGATTTTAGAGCAAGCAAGAATCGAAGATAAAAAACAAATCGAGTGGCTTAAAGTCGATCTCGAATAGACACAGTTGAAGGTTTAGACAAGTCAAACTCAGATAAGCCATCTGGGAGAATTAATAGACCAGCTTCAGGCCAAACTAGAATTCACCGAAATCCAGGTAATCGATATCGGGAAATTTCAATCCCAAGAAATAGAGATCAGAAACAGGTTATCGACGACGCAGCAGGGTTTGCTTGAAAAAGTGGAAACAATTCAAAGCATCTTCCAACTCATTGATCAGGTGTTGGAAAACCTCTCTCTTAAAGAAAGGGATGTCGGAGCAGCTCGGTTGGTGTTCCAGGAGGCTATTATAGCCACAACGAGAAGGGAAGCAAGCAGTAGTTCTAGTTTTACCATCGTAGAGAAGACCAGGGGTAATATCTTGTTGAAAGAGTGGGAGAGAAATATATTCGAAGGCAAACAACAAGCTATGAAGATGAGGAATTCTTTCGAAGAAATTTTTGGTTTGTTAAGTGAGATTTTGTTCGGTTCCGATGGCGAAAGTGGCATGGAGATACTAGGTCAGATCAATACAGCTAAATATATGCTAAATATCAAGTAAAATGAATAAAGAGAATTAGCCGAAATATCACAAATAACTCAAACATACATAGTGCAAATAGACAAATGGCTAATTAAACCGAGTATGTTGTTATGCTCTATCAATGCCAAAGATCAGCATGTGGAGGGAATGTTGTCACTATTGATGAAAGGCTGCTATATTTTTTAGGCAAATAATCAAGCAGAGCCATCTAAGTTGATATCACAGCTGGTGGAGAAGTGCATTATTTGCACGGAGCATGTGAAGAGGTAGGTTTCGGGTACCAAATGAGAATAGAGATAAAGAAACGAAATGTTTCAACTCCTTGATTGTAACCGAAAACCTCTGGAACTATTGAGATTCCAATGCAAAAGAATTTTGTATAAATATACATTTTGAAGAAAGAAAAAAGGTTGGACCTTTTTGATTAATTGTAATAGAGACTCTCTCTTTCGAGACTTAATACAAAGCAATCTGGAGATTCCTAATTCTGTCACTATTGTGTTATGAGTTTGTTCTCTCTGTTATTTCATTTTCACTCTTATTTCACTTATATACATATGATGAAGGTTGCATTGCAATTTAGTAAAACTTCTACTGCAGTGATTAATATTTAAGCTATCTATTGTTTATAGTTTTTCCTCTATATCAGTTACTAGCATGTACAAGACCTGTGAATCTTTAGATTGTCATATTTTATACTTCATCGGACTATTTCTTATCTTATTTTCTTCTTCTGTTTACAGAGTTAGATTCTCTCTCTATAGGAGCCTTATTCTATAGACAACTAAATGTTTTTCTCATAATTCATACACCATTTATTTCAAATATAACGCAGTTACGGAAAAAGGCCTTTGGTTTGCATTTTTCTTTTAATATTGATTTCTAAAAGTTCTCTTATATAAAATCAAATTGATACAGCATAAAAACTTTCTGAGTTCCTTAAAATTTTTTGTTCCTCTATGACTGTCCCTGTTGTAAGACAACCCAATATTGAACTCAGCTTGACAGATCAAACCAATTTCGCTTTAAATCTCTTTGATACCATACTTAAAACAACTAACACCTGGGTAGAACTTGAACATTCATGGGCTGCAATTGAAAGGGACATAAACATCCAGGAACAGTTGGAAGCCAGACAGTGACAACCTAGAAATCAACCCTAGCTTCCTTTCTCGAAGGTATACCCTCCTCCTTTTTACATCTTACTAACTTTCGGATGCCTAGACATTGTACTTTTTAAAGCCTTAATTACAGACTCTAGAAAAACAGGAGGGATGATTGATCTAGGTGGATATTGGTGGCCACCCACCTTTTCCAACTGGCTCAAAACAATTTTCTAGCAAACTTGGCAATTTACTATTTTTAGCAGTTTTTAACTTCCGGGGCCATTTTGAGGGCCCAAATGAAGGTTTTTTGAGATCAAGGTTCTCAATGATTTTCAAAGGCATGATTGAGCCCCCAAAATGAATCTCCTCTACAATACCTTTCCAATGAGCTATCATATGCCTAAAACGGAGATCGTATGCAAAAGTTACGACCCCGAGAAGTTGATGTACTAGCTTACCCAAACGGGGCCCACATGACTTTTGGCGCTTCATCTCCTAGGGTTAGGTTT
>JASDQU010011467.1:120523-132567 GCA_032191745.1 Picea mariana | reverse complement strand
CTTATACTTTTCCTTCTAATTCTCTGTTGAGTTAGGTTAACTCCCAGGGTTAATCTTCTATTCTTCTGTTGAGTTATCTTTTACTCCTTTATCCTTTTCCTTTCTTAAGTCAACTTAAAAATATAATTTTTAACTTCTTGACTTTCCCCCCTTCAGTGTGAGACTATGACCTAGTGGGGTTGCCTAGGCCACTGAGTCTCCTCATCACCTCTCTAAGAGGTGGGGGACATTATAGTCTCCCCTGCTTGAAATTGCTTGTTCTTAAGAAATTCCAAACCTGCTTCTCTAACCACGTGCTCCTGCTCCCAAGTGGCATCCTCAATGGGTAAATCCTTCCACCTGATCAAATACTCCTTGATGCTTTGGTTTCAGAGCCTCTTCTCTCGGACTTCTAACACCTCCTCTGGAATGAAAACAGGCTGTCCCTCCTCATCCATGGGAGGTAATGCCTCAATAGGCCTGACATGTTGACCGAGGGCTTTCTTAAGGCACGAGACATGGAAGACGTTGTGAATTTTTCTACCCTATGGAAGCTCCAACTCATAAGCTACTGCCCCTATCCTTCTACTAACTCTATAAGGTCCAAAGAAACGTGGCTACAGTTTCTCTGCTCCGCTTATTTTAATGGAGGCCTACCTATATGGTTGCAACCTCAAATAGNCCTCATCACCTCTCTAAGAGGTGGGGGACATTATAGTCTCCCCTGCTTGAAATTGCTTGTCCTCAAGCAATTCCAAACTTGATTCTCTTACCACATGCTCCTACTCCCAAGTGGCATCCTCAATGGGTAAATCCTTCCACCTGATGAGGTACTCCTTGATGCTTCGGTTTCTGAGCCTCTTCTCTCGGACTTCTAGTACCTCCTCCAGAATCAAAACAAGTTGTCCCTCCTCATCCATCGGGGGTAATACCTCAATAGGCCTGATGTGTTGACAGAGGGATTTCTTAAGGCACGAGACATGAAAAACATTGTGAATTTTGTTGCCCTGTGGAAGCTCTAGCTTGTAAGTTATGGCCCCTATCCTCCTACTGACTCTGTAGGGTCCAAAGAAACGTGGTTGTAGTTTCTATGCTCCACTTCTTTTAATGGAATCTTTCATGTATGGTTGCAGCCTCAAATAGACTAAATCACCAACCTCAAAAATCTGGTCAACTCTGTTCTTGTCTGCTTGGACCTTCTGCTGGTTTTGTGCCCTCTGTAGATGATCCTTCAATTCCCTGAGAATGTCTTGGCTATGTTGTATCCAATCCTATACCATCGGTGCCCTGCTATAACCGAATGCAATATCCACAAATGATAAAGGATCATAGCTATACAAAGATCTGAATGGTGACATGTCAATGGGCATATGTTGGGTGGTGTTGTTGCAATATTCTCCCAAATGCAACCATCTAACCCATGCTTTTTGTTGCCCTGCCACATAGTTTCTGAGATATCCCTCCAAACACTTGTTGACTATCTATGTCTGTTCATCTATCTGAGGGTGATAGTTGGTGCTAGGGGTCAAGTCCATACCAACCAACCTGAATAACTCATGCCAGAAAGTACTCATAAACCTGCTATCCCTATCGCTGAAAATGGTCTTGGGTAGGCCGTGCAACCTGAAAATATCCCTAAAAAACACTTCGGCCACCTGTGTTGCACTGAAGTCAATGGCTATGGCAAAGAAGTGTGCAAACTTTGTTAACCTGTCCACCACTACAAATATGCAGTCCTTCCCTTGCATCTTTGGTAGCCCAGTGATGAAATCCATGGATATGCTTTCCCATTTGTGCTCTGGAATGGGCAAGGGTTACAAAAGTCTTGTTGGGTGCGTGTGCTCATCCTTGTTTGCCTGACATGTCGTACACTCTTTGACGTGTCTAATCACGTCCTCCTTGAGCCCTTTCCAAGAGAATATTTCTCTCACCTGCCTGTACGTCTTGCTGATCCCCTGATGTCCTGCCATTGGTGAGTCATGGCATGCCTGCAATACCTTGGCCTTGAAGGCCGATCCAAAAACCAAGAAGATTTGATCTTTGTAGTAGATGAGGTCATTAATAACCTTGAAGTCTTCATCTTGTACCTGTCCATCCAATAGTTGGCATGCAAACTGATCCTCTGCATACTCCATCACTAGCTAGTCATTCCAATCAATTGTTGTCCCTATTATGGCAAGGATGGATGGCCTCCTGGATAAGGCATCAGCCACCACATTATTCTTCCCTTTGACAAACTCAATGTCAAAGTCATAGGCCTGTATTCTACTTACCCATTTTTGTTGCCTCTCGTTCAAGTCCTTCTATTCCAATAATTATTTGAGACTGTTATGATCTGACTTGACAACAAACCGCGCACCTACCAAGTATTGCCAGAATTTGTCTAGTGCATGCATGATAGCCAGCATTTCTTTGTCATAAATGTTGTAGAGTAGCTCAGGACCCCGGAGTTTTTGACTCTTGTAGGCAAGAGGGTGCCTCTTCTGCATCAGTACGGCCCCTATTCCTTCCTTGGATGCATCACACTCCAAGGTAAATGGGAGACTGAAATCTGAAAGGGATAAGACTGGGCACGTACTCATCACCTTCTTCATCTTGTCAACCATTTTTTGAGCCTCCTCGTCCCACTTGAACGCTCCCTTCTTAGTCAAATCGGTCAAGGGTGCACACAATTGAGAGAACCCCTTGAAAAAATTCATGTAATATGTGCACATTCCCATAAACCCTCTCAATTCTTTGAGTGTCTTAGGAGTGGGCCATTCCATGATGGATTCAATTTTCTCCTGATGTACCTATACCCATTTTTCTCTGATAATGTGTCCTAGATAAAGGACCTCCATCATTCCAAATTGACACTTGGACTCCTTAGCATATAGCGACTGCTCCTCCATAATTGACAAAATCTGGTCCAAATGCCTAAGATTCTCCTCCCATGTCTTGTTGTAGATAAGCAGGTCATCAAAGAATACCAACAGGTGCTTCCTTAGTTGCTTGTTGAATACATGGTTCATACATGACTGGAATGTAGCAGGGGCATTGGTTAACCCAAAGGGCATCACCAAAAACTCATAATGACCATAGTGACATCTAAAGTTGTTTTTGAGATGTCTTCCTCCCTCATCTTGATTTGATGATAGCCAGAATGAAGGTCAATCTTAGTGAAGTAGACGGCCCCATGCAATTCGTCCAACAGTTCATCAATCCTTGGTATTGGGTACCTATTTTTGATGGTCTTTTTATTCAAGGCCCTGAAGTCAATGCACATCCTCATAGTGCCATCCTTCTTCTTCACCAACACTACTGAAGAAGCAAAAGGACTACTGTTGGGCTTGATGTGTCCCATGTCCAGAAGTTCCTTGATGGCCCTTTCTATCTCATCTTTTTACTTCTTGGGATGTCTGTATGGTGTGGTGATCATTGGTTTGGCCCCTTCCTCTAGCTCAATAATGTGCTCAAATCCTCTATCCAGTGGAACCCCCGAGGAATAGGCCCAAACACCTTGTGGTGCTTGTCAAGGATTTCCTTGATTTCTGGAGTGTAATGAACCTTGCCCTGTTCATCCACACGTGTCACAATCCTGCATTCAGCTGCATATACTATCTCATCCCTCCGGAAGATGGCTTCCATCCTCTTGGCCGTGACTACCTTTGCAGCATTCCCTGTCATGCCCCGAAGCACTACCTTTCGCCCACCCTCCTCTGTGAATGACATTTCCATCATTTTGTAGTTGGTGGTGATAGGCCCCAATGTGCTGAGCCACTAAACTCCTAGGATGATGTTGGTATCTGGAAGGTCCATGATATAGACGTCCTGTGTCAACTCATGCCTTCCCAAGGTAAGCTTTAGGCCCAGAATATATCTGTCATGGGGCATGGTGCTTCCTCCTACCACCTCCACTTTGAATCCTTCAAATTCTACTGTGGGTATGTGCCTCCTCTTTAGCAATGCTGCATCAATGAAGTTTTGGGAAGCTCCTCCATCAATCAAGACCAAGACTCTCTGACACTGCAAGACCCCTGTCATTCAGAAGGTGTTATACTTGGGCACTCCATTGATAGATGCCAAGGTGGCCATACAATCCTGTCCTATGATTTGTTCCTCCTCTACTACCTCAGTGGTTTCTGCCTCCATGTTTTGTATCTATCTAGTCTCATCTTATTCTTCGTTATCTGAAGTGACCTCAATGTAATGTACATGTCCATGTCCCATGCACTTGTGTGAGGGATTCCATGGTTCCTTGCATGTGAAGTAGAGTTGCTTCCTTCTCAGTTCTCTCCTGGTGTTATCATCTATTCTGCCATGACCCCTGTCATAACCCTTAGGGTCACGTCCTCCTTGGTTTATTGGAGGCCTTTGATCTCTTCCACCATTGTTAAGAGGGGGTATGGGTATGAATTTTGGTTTAGCAGCTGGACCCAAATCCATCGTCTTCCAAATGGCCTCCTGTAGGTTGGTAGGCTTGAAGGACTTTACCCAACCCTTCAAGGGTTCCATCAACCCTTCTGTGAAAAGAATCATGAGCCTGGTCAGGGACATATCTTGCACCATCACTGCCAACCTCTGGAATTCATCAATGTATACCTCAGCCATACCTGTTTGCTTGAGTTGGTGAGCTCCTGGAAATGTAACTCAGGATATCCTTGATAAAATCTATCAATGAGCCTCTGAGTGAATTCTATATAGGATATAATTTGGTTGTGGCCGAGTGTGGTGAGCCCATGATACCACCAGTCGTGGGCCTTGCCATCCAAGTACATAGTGGCAAACTTGATGGCCTCCATCTCTCTCATGGGGTTAAGCTACAGGTAAGTATCCAGCTTCTGCACCCACGATTGTGCTGTCATCTTGGTCGTACCATCAAAGTATGGAATCTCTATCTTTCCTACCCTTCGTTCAAACTCAAAACTGCCCCTATGGTTCATCCTAGGCTGATTTTCGAACCTGGCCAATTGTTCCACAAAGTCTTCAACCTGTTCATGTTGCCCTTGCTCATCTGTGAATGTGGGCATGTACGGTCTGGGGTTAGCTCTACTACCCGAGTGTCGGCCTAGTTGTTCATCTGTGAACACTGGCATGTATGGCCTAGGATTGACCCTGCTACCCATCTTCCCATGGGACATGCCACCTCTCAGACTTCCTTCAGATCCCGGTGCTTTCTCCGGTTTATATTTGATTTCCTCATGGGTTCCACCCGAACCACCAGCCTCCTTATTCCCATATGTATCAGGATCCTTTCCTCGATGGTTTACTTGCATCAGAAGGTTAGTTATCCGAGATTGGTTCTCTTTCATCTTTTGCAGATTCTCGTCAACCTTCTTCAAGGTTTCAGAAATTTCGGCTTGTCCCCTTCTGTTGGTTTCCTGATACTCATCCAAGTGTTGGACCAATGTGCTTTCTGTGTGGTTCATGTTTTGCTAGAAATTACCAAATTTGGCTACTAAGAAAGCCAAGCCCTGAGGCTCATGGTCATCCCATGACCCTTCCATTTCTGCCTCTGTTTCACTGTTGTTTTTCTTCCTCCGACCCATAACAATTCCACTGTACCTCTATAATGATCCCAAGCCAAATTTTTCGCTTGGAATCACTAACTACCACTGATTTGTTGATGTGCAGGTGTTTATTGAGTTATTAAGTGCATACAAGATTCATCCAACACATGAAGATCACAATACATTCAAGATATAGAAGCACAAGCAAAGATCTAACCTTTTTATTATGAGCAATGTAGGATCAATACAATAGATGGTCGATCTAGCATAAACCTCAGATGGTCGTACAAACAATAGATACGATATGCTACAAAATGCTCCCGTCAATACAAAATAAGCCTCAAAAGGATGGATAAGTAATGAAGACCAGTACCAAGCAGATCTAAATGCCAAACCCTCCATCTGAAGAGTGCCACGCTCCAAGTGAAGACTGAAGCCGTCAATAATTCGGCACTGATGGAAGAATGCTCCAAATGGGCCCAAACCCGGTCAGATAATAGATCAGGGCAGTGGGATCTTCCTCCTAAAGTTTCAAGCCCAACGTCCAAGGCCAACCTCTCCAATCGTTGAATCTTCTAAGGGAGTTGTGCCCTCCTGAATAGTTGAAACCCTAGGCAACTCGTCCCTGAAGAAATACACCTCCAGTTTACGTGAAACTCTCCAAGAATATAGATCGGGCTATGAGAATCATGTGGGAGAAGTTTCAGACCCAGATCTCAAGTAGATCTCTCTAGATCTGAGAAAGACAGAAAAGTGGGACGTCCTCCTATCCTCCAAATCGTCCCAAGATGTTGTTGAATATTGAGTGGTGATAACTTCTCAAGAAAACCCTCAGAATGATGATGGAGCACCTGCAAATAAAACCCAATTGATGAAATGCCCAACACTCCTCTTGATTGGCTAGATTGAACCCTCCTCAATGGTATGGTGCACTCTTGCTGGAAACTCCCCAACAGTACGGCCCTACTATCTTTTGAATCTCTAGAAGGAGATATGTTGAGAGTAGAATGGTGTGGAGGAATCTTTCATCCCCGAGACCAAGCTGTGGAACAAGGTGAGTAGATATTTCACCACTGAGTTGCTCAAAAGGGTTTGTATAGAAAAACCCCCAAACTAAATGCTCAAGAGCAATAACAAGCAATATACCAAAATCAGAATGACTAATAGGTGCGCCCCAGCCTCTTACTTATACTTTTCCTTCTAATTCTCTATTGAGTTAGGTTAAATCCTAGGGTTAATCTTCTATTCTTCTGTTGAGTTATCTTTTACTCATTTATCCCTTTCCTTTCTTAAGTCAACTTAAAAATATAACTTTAGCCTCGTTGACTTCCCCCCTCAGTGTGAGACTATGACCTAGTGGGGTTGCCCAAGCCACTATGTCTCTTCATCACCTCTCTAAGAGGTGGGGGACATTACAGGAGTGCCCACTAAATAGTGTCTAGGAATGCCTTATTTGTGAATTAGACCATGCCACTGACCAAAGTCCTTCTCTACCAGGGGTAAAAGCATCAATGAAGGAAACTAGTGAGGAGGCAGAGGATTCCTATCTAATTACACAAAGGAGACAATGGTAGCCAAGAGGTCAAGGTATGAATTCTCAATTCTCTCCCCCATCATTTAATTATTGGAAAAATCAACTACCATATGTCCAGTCTAATGCCCCCCCTCCAAATCAAATGCTACCCTCTTATCAGGATCCAAATGCATGGTTACCTATGCCCCAACAACCGAATCACTATGGGCAATGGAACCCATATGGGAGAGGTCCTCAACAACAACTCAGTTATCCAAGCCAACACCAACCAAACTTCTTTCAACAACAGTTCCAACCCCCATACCAGCAGCAACAGCTGCAATTGCCTCCAAATAACTCACCAAAAAATCCTCCCTTACGACCTCAAATGCCTGTGCAACCTAACCCAAACCCAAATAATAAGGTCGTTCAGAACATAGACATACTTAATGTGCTAGCCTTATCTATTACTCCTATGCCTTGTAATGAAATTCACTTAAGATCAGGGAGAATAGTTGAGCCAATAGTTGAAGATGCTCCATCTTCAGAATCAAATAAGGAATCAGGGGAGAGACCATCTGCCAATACAGAAGAAATTGACCAACCCATTCTAGAAATAGCAGACCCACCATTCCCTGAAAGACTGAAAATTACAAAGCCTTTGGAATTACCATCTTTCAATCTCCTTGGAGAATTGCAAAATCTGCACGTTAATATTCCACTACTGCAAGCAATAAGGGATGTCCCTATTTATTCCAAGACTGTGAGGGATCTTTGTATCAGAAAAACTGGAAGAAAACCTAAAGATCCCCTCATAGTGCATGTAGTGGGGGATTTGTCTGAGCTCATGCTAGGCAAAACTCCACCTATTAAATATGGCGACCCAGGAAATCCTACTGTCACAATTAAAATCAAACAGACATCTATTCAGCATGTACTAGTTGATTTAGGGGCAGCAATTAACATCATGCCAATAGAAACTACGGAGTTGCTGCAACTCGGAACAAAAATCCGACCTACTCTTACTGTTCTAGAATTAGTTGATCCCTCTACCATCAGACTAGAAGGAGTAATCGATGACTTAGTTATTTCAGTAGACTCGTGGGAGTATCCTGTTGATTTTGTCGTGTTTCAGCCCAAATCTAGTCTAGGAGGCCATCTTCTAATTCTAGGATGACCATGGTTAGCCATAGCTGACGCCTTCATAGGTTGTCGATCTGGTTCTATGACCATCTCTGATGGTTATGATACAAAAAAACTTACCCTGTATCATCATGCTACACCCAGTACAGAACCTGAAAACTCTCTATGGATGGACACTAAGGCTAAAAATGCTATGCCTATGCTAACTATAGGAAAGGCCCTGAGTTTCAAGGATGAGACAGAGGATGAATTAATCAAATGTTTTATTTGTGACCCCTCTGCTGTTACACAGCACATGCACCACCAATTGATCAGAGTCTTTGACCCTATGGCCCAAGAAGAAATGAACTCGGAAATGTTTTCAAAAACTGCTAACAGTCAGAGTGATTCAGTTGTAACAACATTCACTGTAACAGCAGATGATGAAACAGTAACAGCTGAATTATTTCCTACAATCAATTCCAAGAGCGTCGTTGTGGAAATCGAACCTAGAAAAACCTTGAACATCAATCCCGATCTCTCCAGTGCTGAAACTCGTCGACTGATGAACTTATTGATTTAACATAAAGAAGCATTTGCATGGGATTACATGGATATGAAAGGCATCCCCTTTGAGCTATGCACCCACCATATATACATCAAATAAGAATGTCGACCCATTTTCCAACCGCAAAGGAGGATGAACCCAAACCTTAAAGAAATTGTTAAAGAAGAACTTCAGAAACTTCTCAATGCCATATTCATCTATCCTATATCAGACAGTGAGTGGGTATCACCATTGGTTATTGTGCCTAAAAACAATGGTAAGTGGAGAGTGTGTGTGGACTACCGAGCCCTGAATAAGGCAACGCAGAAGGATCATTTCCCTTTGACATTTATTGATCAGGTTTTAGATAACTTAGCCGAAAAAAAAAAAAAAAAATTCTTTCCTAGATGGATTCAGTGGCTATAACCAAATACAAATTGCCCCATAGGACCAAGATAAGACCACCTTTACCAACCCTTGGGGAACATTTTCCTACAAGGTTCTCCCATTTGGCTTGTGTAATGCACCAGCCACTTTCTAGAGAGTTGTGATTGGTATTTTCTTTGATATGGTGAATGATTGTATGGAAATATTCATGGATGACTTTACACCTTATGGGACTGATTTCAAAGACACTTTGTCTAATCTGGAAAAAGTGCTCAAAATATGTAAACAGTCTCATCTTTCTTTAAGTATAGAAAAGTGCCATATGATGATGCACAAAGGGGTAGTGCTAGGACACTTCATTTCTTATGCAGGAATTCAGGTAGATCCATCCAAAATCCAGGTAATTTTGGAAATTCCCACTCCATCAACTCAAAAAAAGAGATTGTCTACAGCTCCCATCTTGAGAGGGCCCAATTGGGCTCTGCCTTTTCACATTTCTTCAGATGCCTCAGATACTGCAATTGGTCCAGTACTAGGGTAACATGAGGACAAAGAACCCTATGCTATCTACTATATCAGCAAGAACATGGCTCCTGCTGAGTTAAATTACACAGTTACTGAGAGAGAATTATTGGTAGTAGTATATGCAATCAATAAATTCAGGCATTATGTAACTGGTTACCCAACTTTTATTCATACTGATCATACAGCCATAAAATATCTAATGAATAAGCCTATTACTAATGCCCAAGTGACAAGATGGTTATTACTACTGCAAGAATTTGACATCACTATAGTGGATAGACCAGGAAAAGAAAATGTGGTTGTTGATTTTCTCTCAAGATTACATATAAATGATGATAATTCACCTGTAGACGATTCCTTTCCTAATGAACATTTGTTTGCATTATCTTCTCACTCACCCTGGTATGCAGACATTGCTAATTATCTAGTTGCATGGAAGGTACCTCCCCATCTATCTCCTAGGGAAAGAAGGAAAATTATTCAAAAGAGTGTCAGGTACAGTTGGATAGGAGGATACCTCTTCTACACAGGCCTGGACCAAGAAATCAGGAGATGTGTGAGGGATGATGAGGTTTATGATCTGCTGAAAGCTTGCGATGATGGCCCTTTTGGGGGTAATTTTTCTGCAAAAAGGATCAGGCATAAAATTTTAAGGATGGGCTATTATTGGCCCAGCATATTTCAAGATGCCAAGAATTATGTCCAAGCTTGTGACAGTTGCCAATGCATGGGTCAACCAACTCACAGGGATGAGATGCCACTCCAGCCTCATGTAGTGTTAGAGCCTTTTAAGAGATGGGCCATGTATTTTGTAGGACCCATTCACCCACCTTCCAATCATAAATTTTATATATTGGTCTATACATATTACATGACCAAGTGGGTGGAGGCAAAAGCACTTATCAGAGCATCAGAAGAGGTTGTTTTAGCATTCTTGTTTGAAAATATATTTGTTAGGTTTTGCATTCCCAGAGAACTGGTCACTGATGGAGGACCCCCTTTCACATCACATAAATTTGAGACTCTACTCAGTAAATATCATGTTTTACATAGAATAGCTTCTTCATACCATCCACAAGGCAATGGACAAGTGGAAAGCACCAACAAAGTTATTGAAGCCATTCTTACTAAAACAGTGAGAGAAAATCATAAAGACTAGTCTGACAGACTGCATGAATCTCTATGGGCTTACCGAACTACTTGGAGGAGCACAACTGGTTTTTCTCCTTACGAACTGGTATATGGAAAAATCCATGTTTTTCCCATTGAATTCGGAATCAAAACCTTAAGAACTGCATCAACAGTCAACCTTGACTTGAATGTGGCACAAAAGGACAAACTGCAGCAACTCAATGAACTTGATGAAAAGCGTTTAGACGCTATCCATCAAACCACAGTGATTCAACAACAAAGAACAAAATGGCATGACCGAATCATTAAGAAGAAATTATTTCAAAAAGGAGATTGAGCTTTTTTGTATGATTCACGCTTTAAGGAATTTCAAGGTAAGCTGCGTACACGATGGCTAGGGCCTTACGAGGTAGACACAGTCTTTCCCAATGGGACAGTCCAATTGATTACTATTGATGGATCCAATACACACTTACATGCAAATGGTCATCGCCTACGTCTGTATCAGCGTCCACTATCCAAGGAAAAATTCAAAACTAGTTGTACAGTTGATACAGATTATCAAATCTTAAACAGAAAGGAGCTTGCTCCTTCCCCTTCCAAACTTTAGGACTTCTTTTGCTCAGACTTTGTATATAAATAATCTCAGCAAAATTTGCATTTCTCTGTTTTTAGTTGAAATTTTTCTATTTTATTTACTATGCTAATAAAGCCTTGGAAGGTATCAGGTGATTCTGTGTATGTAGGTAGATTGATGAACAGAAGGAAACGATGAGTTCATGGAAGTTGAAAAACTTCCTAGAATCAAAGTAAGGTAGCATTTGGCCAATTTCAATGATGTTACACCTTTTCCCGATAAATTGACCGATTTCAATACTGTTACACCTTTTCCCGATAAATTGGCCGATTTCAATGTTGTTACACCTTTTCCCGATAAATTGGTCGATTTCAATGTTGTTACACCTTTTCCCGATAAATTGACTGCTTTCAATGCTGTTACACCTTTTTCCGATGAATTGAGCGCTTTCAATGCTATTACACCTACCTTCAACATTTTTGAAAAAGAACCTGTTGATACACTAATTACTGTTGTTCTTTCTTGCGACTTCACTCTTTCTTTTTGCCGATGTTGCGGCTCCATACCTCTAATCTTTCATGCAACAGCACCACTGATTAGACAATACTGATGCTTTCTATCTAAAAGTGTTGCTTCATTATGACGTGACTTCACATTGGGTGATATCCAGTTGGCTCACTACATTAAGGACTACGACTCTGCACAAGCTGTCATTTCTCTCACGATCCTTCATCATGCCAACTATTATGCACCATTCCAATGGCAGTTGGATTG
>JASDQU010011467.1:95368-110688 GCA_032191745.1 Picea mariana | reverse complement strand
TCGTCCATGGGGGGTAATACCTCAATAGGTTTGATGTGTTGGCCGAGGGCTTTCTTAAGACAGGAGACATGGAAGATGTTGTGTATTTTGTTGCCCTATGGAAGCTCTAGCTCATAATCTACGACCCCTATCTTTCTGTTGACCCTATAGGGTCCAAAGAAATGTGGTTGCAGTTTCTCTGCGTTTCTCTGCTCCGCTTCTTTTAATGGATGCCTGCCTGTATGGTTGCAGTCATATAGACTAAGTCGCCAACCTCAAAAGTACGATCAACTCTATGCTTGTCTGCTTGGACCTTCTGTTGGTTTTGAGCCCTCTGTAGATGATTCTTCGGTTCCCTGAGAATGTCTTGGCTCTGCTCAATCCAATCCTGTACCATAGGTGCCTTGTTGTCACCAAACGCAATCTCCACAAATGATAAAGGATCATAGCTATACAAGGCTCGGAATGGTGACATGCCAATGGACATATGCCGGGTGGTGTTGTAGCAATACTCTCCCAGATGCAACCATCTGGTCCATGCTTTTTGTTGCCCTGCCACATAGTTTATGAGGTAGCCCTCCACCCATTTGTTGACTATCTCTGTCTGTCCATTCGTCTGAGGGTGATAGCTGGTGCTAGGGGTCAAGGCCGTACCAACCAACCTGAATAACTCCTGCTAGAAAGTACTCATAAACCTACTATCTCTATCGCTGACAATGGTCTTGTGTAGGCCATGCAACCTGAAAATCTCCCTGAAGAACAGTTCAGCAACCTGTGCTGCACTGGAGTCGGTAGCTATGGCGAAGAAATGTGCAAACTTTGTTAACCTGTCCACCACTACAAATATGCAGTCCTTCCCTTGCGTCTTTGGCAGTCCAGTGATGAAATCCATGGATATGCTTTCCCACTTGTGCTCTAGAATGGGCAAGGGTTGCAATAGTCCTGCTAGGTGCGTGTGCTCATGTTTGCGTGACATGTAGTACACTCTTTGACGTGCTTAATCACATCCTCCTTGAGACCCTTCCAAGAGAACCTTTCTCTCATCTGCCTGTACGTCTTCCTGATCCCTTGATGTCTTGCCATTGGTGAGTCATGGCACACCTGCAATACTTTAGCCTTGAAGGTCAATCCAGGAACCAAGAAAATTCAGTCTTTGTAGTAGATGAGGTCATTTATAACCTTGAAATATTCATCTTGTACTTGTTCGTCCAGTAGCTGGCACACAAACTGATCCTCTGCATACTCCATCACCAGATAGTCTTTCCAGTCAACTGTTACCCCTGTTATGGCAAGGATGGATGGCCTCCTAGATAAGGCATCAACCACCACATTGTTCTTCCCCTTAACAAACTCAATGTCAAAGTTGTAGCCCTGTATTCTGCTTACCCATTTTTGTTGCCTCTCGTTCAAGTCCTTCTGTTCCAATAGATACTTGAGACTGATATGATCTGACTTAAGCACAAACCTGGCACCAACCAAGTATTGCCGAAATTTGGCTAGTGCATGCATGATAGCCAACATTTCTTTGCATAAATGTTGTAGAGTAGTTCGGGAACCCTGAGCTTCTAACTCTCATAGGCAAGCGGGTGCCTCTTTTGCATCAGTACGACCCCTATTCCTTCCCCGAAGGCGTCACACTCCAAGGTAAAAGGAAGACTGAAATCTGGAAGGGATAAGACTGGGCACGTACTCATCACTTCCTTCATCTTGTCCATCGTTATTTGAGCCTCCTCGTCCCACTTGGAGGCTCCTTTCTTAGTCAAATCGGTCAAAGGTGCACACAACTGAGAAAATCCTTTGACAAATTTCCTGTAATACATGCACATACCCAGAAATCCTCTCAATTCGGTGAGTGTCTTAGGAGTAGGCCATTCCATGATGGCTTGTATTTTCTCCTGATGTACCTGTACCCCCTTTGCCCCGATGATGTGTTCTAAATAGAGGATATCTGTCATTCCAAACTCACATTTGGACTCCTTAGCATATAGTGATTGTTCCTCCATGATTGAAAAAATTTGATCCACATGCCTGAGATGCTCCTCCCACGTCTTGCTGTAGATAAGAAAGTCATCAAAAAATACCAATAGGTACTTCCTCATCTGCTTGTTGAACACATGGTTCATACATGATTGGAATGTAGCAGACATTGGTTAAACCAAAGGGCATCACCAAAAACTCATAATGGTCATAGTGACATCTAAAAGTCATTTTTGAGATGTCTTCCTCCCTCATCTTGATCTGATGATAACAAGAGCGAAAATTAATCTTCGCGAAGTAGATGGCCCCATGCAGTTCGTCCAACAGTTCATCAATCCTGGGTATCAGGTACCTATTTTTTATGGTCTTTTTGTTCAAAGCCCTGAAGTCAATGCACATTCTCATAGTGCCATCTTTCTTCTTCACCAGCACTACTGACGAAGCAAAAGGGTTGTTGTTGGGTCTGATGTGCCCCATGTCCAAAAGTTCCTTGATGGCCTTCTTTATCTCATCTTTGTACTTCTTGGGGTGTCTGTATGGTGTGGTGATAACTTGTTTGGACCCTTCCTCTAGCTCAATAATGTGCTCAAACCCTCTATCTGGTGGTACCCCTGGAGGAATAGGCCCAAACACCTTGTGGTGCCTGTCAAGGATTTCTTTGATCTCTGGTGTGTAGTGAACCTTGCCCTGTTCATCCAAACGTGTCACAATCCTGCATTCCGCTGCGTATACTATCTTGTCCCTCCGAAATATGGCCTCCATCCTCTTGGTCGTGACTACCTTTGCAACATTCCCTGTTATGCCCCTCAGCACTACCTTTCATCCACCTTCCTTTGTGAATGACATTTCCATTGTTTTGTAGTTGGTGGTGATAGGCCCCAGTGTGCTGAGCCACTGAACCCCTAGGATGATGTTGGTTTCCAGAAGGTCCATGACATAGACGTCCTGTATCAGCTCGTGCCTACCCAAGGTAAGTTTCATGCCCGGAATATATTTGTCACAGGGCATAGTGCTTCCTCCTGCAACCTCCACTTTGAATCCTTCAAATTCTACTGTGCGTATGTGCCTCCTCTTCAATAATGCTGCATCAATGAAGTTGTGGGAAGCTCCTTCATCAATAAAGACCGAAACTCTTTGACCCTGCAAGACCCCCCTTATTCGAAAGGTGTTATACTTGGGTACCCCACTAATAGATGCCAAGGTGGCCATACTATCCTGTCCCATGATATGCTCCTCCTCTACTATCTCAATGGTTTCTGCCTCCATGTTCTGTATCTGGCCAATCTCATCTTCATCTTCGTTGTCTGAAGTGACCTCAATGTAGTGCACCTGACCACGTCCCATGCACTTGTGTGATGGGTTCCATGGTTCCTTGCATGTGAAGCAGAGTTGCTTCTTCCTCAGTTCTCTCCTAGTGTTGTCATCTATTCTGCCACGGCCTTTGTCAAAACCCTTAGGGTCACGTCCCCCCTGGTTTATTGGAGACCTTTGATCTCTTCCACCATTGTTGAGAGNCCATGCACTTGTGTGATGGGTTCCATGGTTCCTTGCATGTGAAGCAGAGTTGCTTCTTCCTCAGTTCTCTCCTAGTGTTGTCATCTATTCTTCCACGGCCTTTGTCAAAACCCTTAGGGTCACGTCCCCCCTGGTTTATTGGAGACCTTTGATCTCTTCCACCATTGTTGAGAGGTGGTCTGGGTATGAATTTAGGTTTAGCGGCTGGACCCAAATCTCTCGTCTTCCAAATGGCCTCTTGTAGGCTGGTAGGCTTGAAGGCCTTTACCCAACCCTTCAGAGGTTCCATCAACCCTTCTGTGAAAAGCATCATGAGCCTGGTTGGGGACATATCTTGCACCATCACTGCCAACCTCTGAAATTCATCAATGTATGATTCAGCCATACCTGTTTGTTTGAGTTGGGTGAGCTCCCAGAAATGTAACTCAGGATCTCCTTGATCAAATCTATCAATAAGCCTCTGAGTGAATTCTATATAGGACACAGTCTGATTGTGGCCGAGTGTGGTGAGTCCATGATACCACCAGTCATGAGCCTTGCCATCCAAGTACATAAAGGCAAACTTGATGGCCTCCATCTCCCTCATGGGGTTGAGCTGTAAGTAAGTATCCATCTTTTGTACCCAAGACTATGTTGTCATCTTGGCCGTACCGTCAAAGTATGGAATTTCTATCTTCCCTGCTCTACGTTCAAACTCAAAACTACCCCTGTGGTTTGTTCTAGGTTGATTTCTGAACCTGAGTTGGCAATATTGATCTAGGGACATTTGTCTTTGGATCTTCATATCCAAACTGTAGTATTCTTTGGTACTCCTTGCCATTTGCTCCACAAATTCTTCTACTTGTTCCTGTTTCCCTTGCTCATCTGTGAATGTGGGCATGTAGGGTCCAGGGTTAGCTCTGCTACCTGAATATCGACCAAGATGATCATCTGTGAACGTAGGTATGTATTGTCTCTGATTGACCCTGCCACCCATCTGACCCTGGCCCGTGTCTCCGTCCAGACTTCCTTCGGATCTAACTACTTTCTCCGGATTGTATCTGGTCTCATCATGGATTTCCCTGGATCCACCGGCCTCCTTATTCCCATACATATCAGGGTTCTTCCCTTGATGGTTCACTTGCATCAAAAGTTCATTTAGCTTGGATTGATTCTTATTCATTATCTGCAGGTTCTCGTCAACCCTCTTCAAAGTTTCAGAGAGTTCGGCCTGTCCCCTTCTGCTGGTTTCATGGTACTCGCCCAAGTGTTGGACCAATGTGCTTTCTGTGCGGTTGACGGATTGTTGGAACTTATCAAACTCGGTTGCTATGAGATCCAAGCCTAAAGGCTCATGGTCATCCCCTGACCCTTCCATTTTGGTCTCTATTTCATTGCTCGATTTCTTCTTTCGACCCATAAAAATACTATTGTACCTCTGCATGTGCCAATCCCTCCATAGGTTTGGAGGATCAAAGCTCTGATACCACTGTAATGATCCCAAGCCAAATTATGGCGTGGAATCACTAACTACCACTGGTTTGTGAACGTGTCGGTGTTTATTGAGCTATTAAGTGCATACAAGATTCATTCAATACATGAAGATCATCATACATTCAAGATATAGAAGCACAAGCAAAGATACGACCCTTTTATTATAAGCAATGTAGGATCAATACAATAGATGGCCGATCTAGCATAAACCTTAGACGATCGTACAAACAATAGATATGAGCTGCTACAAAATGCTCCCATCAATACAAAGAAGCCTCTAAAGGATAAATAAGTAATGAATACCAGTATCAAGCAGATCTGAATGTCGAACCCTTCAACTAGAGAGTGTCGCGCTCCAAGTGGAGACAGAAGCCCTCAATAATTCGGCCCTGATGGAAGAATGCTCCAAACGAGCCCAAACTTGGTCAAGTAATAGATCAGGGTACTGGGATCCTCCTCCTGAAGTTTCAAGCCCAATGTACAAGGCAAACCTCTCCAAGTGCGAAATCTTCTAAGAGAGTTGCGCCCTCCTAAATAGCTAAATCAAACCTTCCTCAATGGTATGGTGCGCCCTTGCTGGAAATTCCCCAATAATACGATCCTGCTGTCTGTTGGGGATCTAGAATGAGATATGCTGAGAATAGAATGGTGTGGAGGAATATTTCATCCCCGAGACCAAGCTGTGGAACAAGGTGAGTGGATATTTCACCATTGAGTTGCTCACAAGGATTTGTACAACAAACCCCCAAACTGAATGCTCAAGAGCACTAACAAGAAATATACCAAAAATCAAGATGAATGATAGGTGCCCCCCCATCCTCTTACTTATACTTTTTTCTTCTGATTCTCTGTTGAGTTAGGTTACTCCCATGGTTAATTTCTATTCTTCTGTTGAGTTATCTTTTACTCCCTTTATCCTTTTTCTTTCTCAAGTCAACTTAAAAATACAACTTTAGTCTAGTTGACCTTCCCCCTCAGTGTGAGACTATGACCTAGTGGGGGTGCCCAGGCCACTGAGTCTCCTCATCACCTCTCTAAGAGGTGGGGGACATTACATACTATTCTTACTAAATTTAAGGAAATTGATCCTAATACAGAGATTTACCTTTACAATAGATAGTGCATTTCTACCAACATTTACATCCTACCACATTTAAAGGGATTCTTCCCTAATTTGCAGGGGATTTAACCCAAATTTAGCATAAATGTTTATTAATGCCCAAATAGAGTTTTGAGATATTTTGTATTTTAATTCTATTAGGAAATTTCATGTTTATTTCCTAATTATTTTTCCTTAATACCCATTTATAATGACTTTTTATGTTTTCCCATATTTGGGATTATTTCCTAAAGTCCACATAGATCTGATATCCTCTAAGTTTTATGGCATAAGATTTGAGGACATATTAGAATAAAAGAATAGTATGCATAAATCACTCTCTCTATATTTTGATGCTTAATATAGACTTCAACTTTCACTCATTGCCTATGCATGATTTAAACTATGAAACTCAGTCAACCACAACATTTGCTCCCAAAATTTTGGCGCAGGTAGTCACAAGGTGGAGTTGCTCCCAACATAAAACTTAGCTGTAACATTTTCGCATTCACAGCTAAATTCACAAGGCACTTTTAACAGAGAATTGAACTCATGTCACTCTAAAACACAATCTAGGATTTTCTCTGATCTAAACACTACAAAGATTTAACAAAATATGCTTATATAGAAACTAGATAGTGTTGTAACTGTTGAAATGGGTGCCCTTTTCCACCCAACCTAAGCACAACAACTCCTAGAAGGATTTACCACTGGCCATCTCGTAGCTATATCATGATGCTTTGAGAGAGATTATTCCTTCTGTTCACCAACAACCAGGGATGGAGATCACTCTCCTCTTCCCACAAGAACTTGGCAGATCAATTTTCTCTCCACCAGTGATATGAACGCGGGGGGTGGTTAGTTTCCAATGATTGGATGATTTTGTCACTCCTTCAAAAGGGTCAGTTATAGATCATTTTAATTGAGCAATTTGCAATTAAAGGTAAAGTTGAAGTCTTATAAGCTTAAATCTAAAGTGAATAAAACCTCCTTATTTTTTCTTATGTGTTATATGTCATGCTTGCATTTAATATCCTATGTGCGAAAATTCATAGAAAAGCAACATAAGAACATAAGACACATAATGAATATGACACTTCCCTTGATAATGAAGTTCACCCGATGTGGGCTACCTCTCCGAGTCCTGCTCCAAAACTTGACTACTTTATTCTCCTCGCTGTAATGATGTCTCTCCTTTACAAGTTGGAAGGCCAAAGTCCCTTTTCGATGACGACAACAAGAGATTAGAATGTGATCAGGAATGTATACAAGCCTCACAAGTTCTCATGCTCATTAGGCATCCATGATGCTGACATGGACATCATTCCCACATACTCAATACATAAAAAGAGGAAGAATAAAAGATGATCCCCATTACTATGGAGCCATCAAGTGCCTTAGATCTATTGCTCAGATCCAAGCATAAATATGCAGCCCATACAAATATCTTGAAACCACGAGATTTAGAACTGCTTCAATGGCCACTTATCATGCAAGTGCCACAATTTCTCTGTCACATATAACTGATTGGTTTGATGTGGAAGAAGAGAAGAAAAGAATAGATAGAAGGAATAAGCTAATCTTGCTGCCTTGATGCAGCCTCTCCATGCTCCTTCAGACCTATAACACGCATGCTATGCTGCAACATTTAATGACAAAACATCATAATGAAAAACATGCTTACATTGGCTTCTCCAGAACTTAGCTTGTTGATCTGAAGCTCTGCTACAAAAATAGACCTCACCATTGGATTCACATTGCTGAATCACCTAAAAACCACTGTCAAATCGTCTCCATTGGACACAATTACCTTCAGGCCCTTTTTGGACCTCCTACCTCGATCTACGTGCAAATCTGTTTCATTAATACTCCATACTCTGCATCGAAATTCGTGTCACCATACGAATTATTACGAGCTAGGTGCGCTCTCCTTCCCCCCATGCATTGGCAGTCCATGTTCTTAAATTAAATCCCGGGCGGATTTACCAACTCGACCATTTGGCCCAATGGTTGGCAGATGGTTAATTAGTGTTATGGTTGGGGAGGTCCCGGGGTCAAACCCGCGAGCTTCCTTTTTTGCGCGTTGTTCCACCAAAATACCAAACTTAGTGCTAGTTGGGGCAAATTGCAACCAAGTTTAGCGAAATGCTAGTTGGTGGTCGGATATGGTGCATGTCTGCTAGACTTTACGGATAAACTTAGCCCATATATGGCGGGGTTTGCCACCAGATTTGGTGGAACGACCGCTAATTTTGGTGAAAAAGGGTTGGTCGTTGGCCAACCCATTTTTAAATTTGAATTTCGGTTTTCTGGCCCTCATTGGGTGTTTGACTGCTGCCACGTGGTAGCCCATGAATGGGGCACGTGGCTGTCATCCATTGGCCCACCTAGTACAATCATCCACCTACGTGTCCTTGCCACATGTTGTTCAATGTATGGTGCCAAGTGTCAATCTATGAGAGGGCCACATGGTGGCCATCTATTGGCCCACCTAGTACAATCATCCACCTATGTGTCCCTACCACGTGTCGTTCGGTGGATGGTGCCAAGTGTCAATTTGTGACAAGCCACGTTTCTGCTCCTGGGTGGTGCCACGTAGTGTCACTTGGGGGTGCCACGTGTCAAAATTTTGTTGGCCCATTTGGTGGCCAAAAGTGCCAAATCAGCATGCCACGTGTCATGTTGTCATTGGGCCATGTCAGCATGATGACATCACTGCCATTAGTCTGTACGGATGGCATCTCAGTTGTACAGTCTGAAAAGTCACAAGCCACGTCACTGTACACACTGCCATGTGGCACGATCCGATTGGTCCACGAATCGGCCTGAAAACGCCAAATTTGGGTGACATGTGGCTGCTCTGGTGCTGCCACATCATCATGCCACATGTCGCCTTCCTGCTTCTGCCATGTGTTATGTATGAATGTTGATGTCATTCGTATGGATGATGACATCAACAATATAGATGTTGGCTCGTCCCTACTGATTGGGCTAGGTTGACCAAACTTTGACCGTGAATATCGTTCAATCTGTAACTCCTTTTGACGAGTTGTTTGCATAGTTAGAAAGCTTGTGATGTGCTCTTCTTGATCATGCCATTTTCACATAGTTTTGGGAATTTTGATTTTTTCCCTTTCTCTGCTTACTGAGGCCATTCTAAGCTTCCTGGGACACTTAAAACTTCTGTGATGTCCCCTAGATCCATCTGGATCACGCCTCCCAACTGAAAGGACTTTTGGTACCCAAAAGTATTTACATTATAAGTTTCATTTCCATTGGACTTGCAATAAGAAACCCATACCCAAACTACCTCACAAGCCCTAACAATATCAACATGTGCCAGAAAAGAAGTGATCAACAATTATCACTTTTACATAATACCCTTCTATGGGGTCTGAATCACAACATGAGATTTAAAAAGATGGCCATTCTTGACTTACTCAAGGATTTTCCCCATTCGTTCAGCCATTATGCTGAACATGTCCTCTTTACTGAGTTGTCCTTTCTCTGGTAGTTGGTCTTCTCTTAGTGGTGAATTTCCCTACAACACTTTATGATTGGTTGTCTCCCTTGGAGGTGTTTGCCTGGTCTTCTTGTTCCTGTTTGGACGTAGATATAGATGTAAGGCCCAACAAGTGGCCTCATGATGCCCATCTCTGCTACAATGGTTACAATATTCTTTCTCCTTCAGAGGTGCATTTCCCTTGCTCTTTCGTGTGTGTGAAAAGCAATCTGCCATCCTCGTCCTTCTCCTAGTTGCCATAACCTTCCTGCACAAGGTTTTTTCTTCCAACACTGGGATACTGCGTGGTTATTCAATCCACAAAAAGTGCATGGTCTTTGATTCCACAAGCTCTGTTTTATATGATTAACATGTTTATAATCAAATGGCATTTTAAAGTTTCAAGATTTCTTATACCTTAGTGAGTTTCCTCTAGAGTCAGGGTGGCAAGAAGAGTTGGTCTCAACTCTTTCATTGTGATGCTCATCTCTCTCTGGAGATGTCTCGAATCCTTGATCATGAGAAGTTGTGCTCTCGGCTTGCACTTAATCAATTTCATCTCTTGATGAACTGTTGACTTCTGGAGTCTCAATGACTGTCCTAGGGTCTTCTTCTCGATTGGTTTTTGAGATTTCTCTAAAATCTTTTGGGACGTAGCCTATCCCAACATATCGAGGCCAAATCACTGCCTCGATGGGATCCACAATAGCTTGGCCATTGGTTCCAAGGCCTCCTCCTTCGTATCCAATTTTTATCATCAACTTTAAGCTGATGCAAGAAGGATGTTGTTCAAGGATTTCAAAAGAATCATCAACATTAATCAAGAAAGGAACTATACATGGTTTATTTACCTGCACCTCAGACTGGGACTCTTGGTCTGCTTCTTGAGATGTGTCCAGTTGTTCCTGGTGAAAAGGATCAGTGGAATATGCTTCTAGGAATCCTCCTTGGTTTCTGGATGCATGTAGGTCATCTTCATTTGTTTGAAAAAGTGTGCATGCATTTKCACTGTCATGCTTTCTGTCATAACTGGTGAAGTTTCCATGGTCACAAGATGGTCTTATCACCGTCTCATTCGTAGACCCTTCCCCTATCTGCATCTTCATGGCTTGCAACTGCTCTTGCAACCTTTGGTTCTCTTCTTCTGCAACATGCAACAATGTTTTCAATCCAACATTCTTTGCTTGAAGTATTTGGTTGAGCTCTTGAAGCTCATTGAACCATGACTGTTTTGGTGATCTTGCCATCCTTAGCTTCAAGACCTGCAATCGGTATCAAGCCTCCTCTGATACCACATGATTTGAACCCAGGGAGTGATTAGTTTCCAATGATTGGTTGATTTTGTCACTCCTTCAAAAGGGTCAGTTAAAGATCGTTTTACTTGAGTGATTTGCAATTAAAGGTAAAGTTGAAGTTTTATAGGCTTGAATCCAAAGTGAATAATTTTTTTTCTTATGTGTTATATGTCATGCTTGCATTTAATATCCTATGTGTGGAAATTCATAGAAAAACAACATAAGAACATAAGACACATAATGGATATGACACTTCCCTTGATAATGAAGTTCACCCAATGTGGGCTACCTCTCTGGGCCATGCTCCAAAACTTGACCGCTTTATTCTCCTAGCTGTAATGATGTCTCTCCTTTACAAGTTGTAAGGCCAAAGTCCCTTTTCAGTGACGACAACAAGAGATTAGAATGTGATCAGGAATGTATACAAGCTTCACAAGTTCTCATGCTCATGAGGCATCCATGATGCTGACATGGACATCATTCCCACATACTCAATACATAAAAAGAGGAACAATAAAAGATGATCCCCATCACTATGGGGCCATCAAGTGCCTTAGATCTACTGCTCAAATCCAAGCATAAATATGCAGGCCATACAAAGATCCTGAAACCACGAGATTCAAAACTGCTTCATTGGACACTTATCATGCAAGTGCCACAATTTCTCTGTCACATATAACTGATTGGTTTGATGTGGAAGAACAGAAGAAAATAATAGATAGAAAGAATAATTTGATCTTGCTGCCTTGCTACAGCCTCTCCATGCTCCTTCAGACCTGTAACACGCATGATATGCTGCAACATTTAATGACAAAACAACATAATGAAAAGCATGCTTACATTGGCTTCTCCAGAACTTAGCTTGTTGATCTGAAGCTCTGCTACAAAAAAAGACCTCGCCATTGGATTCACGTTGTCGAATTACCTAAAAACCACTGTCAAATCATCTCCACTGGACACAGTTACCTTCAGGCCCTTTCTGGACCTCCTACTTCGATCCGCGTGAAACTCTGTGTCATTAATACTCCATACTCTGCATCAAAATTCGTGTCACCATACAGATTCATATGAGTTGGGCGTGCTCTCCTTCCCCCTGTGCATTGGCAGACTGTGTTCTTAAATTAATTCCCGGGCGAATTTATCAGCTCGACCATTTGGCCCAATGGTTGGCAGATGGTTAAAATAGTGTTATGGTTAGGGAGGTCCCAGGGTCAAACCCACGGGCCTCCCTTTTTGGCGCGTCGTTCCACCAAGATACCAAACTTGGTGCTAGCTGGGGCGGAGTGCAACCAAGTTTGTCGGACTGCTAGTTGGTGGCCGAATATGGTGGATGTCTGCCAGACTTGGCGGATAGACTTAGCCCATTTATGACGGGATTTTACACCAAATTTGGTGGAACCACCACTAAGTTTGGCAGGAAGGGGTTGGTCGTTGGCCAACCCATTTTTAAATTTGAATTTCAATTTTCTGGCCCTCATTGCGTGTTTGACCGTTGCCACATGACAACCCATGACTAGGCCATGTGGTGGTCATCCATTGGCCCACCTGGGACAATCATCAGTCTATGTGTCCCTGCCACGTGTCGTCCGGTGGATGGTGCCAAGTGTCAATATGCAAGAGAGCCACATGGTTGCTCCTGGGTGGTGCCACATAGCATCACCTGGGGTGCCACGTGTCAAAATTTCACTGGCCCATTTGGTGGCCAAAAGTGCCAAATCAACATGCCACGTGGCACACTGTCATTGGGCCACGTCAGCATGCTGATGTCACTACCATGTGTCTGTATGGATGCCACCTCAGCTATACATCTTGACACATCACCATACGATCTTTCATGTCACTGTACAGACTGTATGGACTGCCATGTGTAATGATCCGATTGGTCCACGGATCGACCCGAAAACGCCAAATCTGAGTGACACGTGGCAGCCTTTGGTGCTACCACATCATCATGCTGACATAAACATGTAATGTGTCTCCTTCCTGCTCCTACCACGTGTGTTGTATAGATGATGACATCATCCGTAAAAATGATTACGTCAGCAGTATAGATGCTGACTCATCCCTGCTCACTGGACTAGGTTGGCCAAACTTTGACCCCGAATATCTTTCAATCCGTAACTCCGTTTCACGAGTCGTTTGCTCCGTTAGAAATCTTACGATGTGCTCGTCACGATCATGCCATTTTCATGGAGTTTTGGGAACTTTGAATTTTTCCCTTTCTTTGCCTGTTGAGGCCATTCTGACCTTCCTGTGACACTTCTGAAACTTTTGTGATGTCCCCTAGATCAATCCGGATCAACCAAGCAAGGGGGTATGCAATGAGTACTACCTTATTCACTCATCTTCTTTGCAACCTCGTTTATTAGCTTGGATTGAAAATGCTGCCCAACAATTCCTTTATCAAGAAACCAAATCATTTTTTAGTTCTCTTCCGAACCAGAGAGATGCACACTCTCTCCCTCTTCATAAATGGTCACTAGATCCATTCCCCTTGCATGCCCTTTTCTTCCAAAAAATTTCCTACCTTTTCTTTCCTTCCTCAGCACAATCTCATGGGTCCAATTCCCAATTTCGTGGTTCAGGTCAGGAATTTTTCTAGATGGGTACTCTGCTCATTTCCTCATTGACTCTTGAGGAAGACTTCCCAACTACTAGTTTGACTAGTAATTAAATTCTCTGAGTCAGAGGACTGTTCTGGGTCTGAACAATTTAAATCCAGTAGAGTACTGGTCTGGAAGGGGTCATCTCAACCATTACTGGTTCCCCTCACCATCTCTCTCATGCATCATGATCTACTTTGGGAACCCCTTCAATAGTTATGCAACACTTTCCATTTTATTTAGTAACAAAGATATATACATTGTCTTCTATAATAAAAGATTCATTATTTCCAACATCCACACATAATTAGTTTTCCCATAGTCTTTTAGCAGGCTATAGTTATATTTAGAAACTGGGGGAAACATGGCTATTACACACTGACTGACTCGAAATAATATTTACTCATTCAAGTTAAACCTAAATGTTTAATGGAATGCCATGACATAGATTTATTGTGATTGTTTAAGAAACTAAGGAGCACTTTAACGAAGGAGAGGGCTTATCATCCAAGATCTAGATTAGATAATCAATCAGTTTATCATATAAGATCTAGACTAGACAAAAAACATAGTTGGGGTCATCTCTAATAACAATGATGATCTTATTGAATTATCTTTAAATTTATGTTTATTAATATTTATATTATTTTATACACTTTGTAACACCCCAATTAGATTAATTAAGGTAAATTAAATCATTAATGTATTGAAAGTAAATTTATTTAATCATCAATCTATGTAAGTAAATTAATTATTGAAATTATTTATTATTTGAGCTATGTAATGTAACAAAAATAACATGGGAGGGGATTATTTTAGTGTACTATAGGTAAGTAAAGAATTATTGACAAAAGATAAGTCAGGTGGGAAATTAATGGGGGGAAGGATTCAAGAGAGGAGGATAAGGAAAAGGGGGTTGGACTTGGAGAAGGGAGAAAGGATTTTATTTGGAGGGGAGACGGAGAAACCAAGAAGAGGAGAAAGGATGCAACATTTATTTGGGGTTTTTTACTAGTGGACTGGAGTTGTTGGGATTTTGGGCTCAGGGGCTAGGAAATTTGATTTCCTAGAGCTAGGGAGCCGGAGAGGCTCTGTTTCTAGCTGGCTGGGAGGATTCAGTTTCTGGCCAGTTATCAAGACAAGTTATGAACATGAAAATAAAGGGACAAATTGAAAAGGGCAAACTTCTCTTCAACATGCATTTCACTTATTTTAATTGTTATTGTTTTTATTAAATAAAAGTTAAAAATGCATACCTATAACCTGAGATTTAATTGTTTGTATATTAGAACAGAGACAAAAATTAGAATCAGAAATGTGATATTAGATTTACTCGATGAATATAGAAACATAATTTAGATAAAAAAAATTATTGTTAAAAATATGAACCCTTGATATAAGGGAGGAGGTTCTACATATGGTATCAGAGACCGATTTCAAAACTAAAACCTATGGCTTACCCACTCTCTTATGGCTTGAAAGTATACTATCTGTTCAAAAACAATAACTGGACATGCAACCCAAAAACCTTTTAAGTAACCTTATATAACCGAGAAATTTTGTTAACAACTCATAAAGATTTAAAGACCAACAATTGGAACCTCAACTCCAGGTGCATGGAAAATAAGTCTACCATGTCATGAAACCCTAAGTGAACTACCTAGAAGAATCTTTTAGGGTAGAGTGTACATATAACCCAAATGATTAAATGATGAGTAGAATGAAGGAGTTATGCAAATTGTGCCATCCTCCCATCTCCTATCCCAACCACATGTTCATGTAAAATTAAAAAAAATTCACAATGTTAGATAAAAAGAAGTATATCTAAGTCTGTATATACTCCTATATATAAACACCAATTATGTTATTAAAAAAAA
>JASDQU010011467.1:49473-62179 GCA_032191745.1 Picea mariana | reverse complement strand
TATGCTTCAAGCACTACATAATATTATCCATTAATAATGTCATTCATCATCACATAAACTCATACACATTGCACACATATTTTTATGTGGAAACCCAACTGGGAGAAAACCACGAAAAAATTTCTTAAGTAGTTTCAATATTTTACAAGCACCAACTTGAAGGAATCGCCCACTCTATGAGTTTTTCAACACCTACTGAAAGGAGACACCAATACCCTTGGAATATTTTAAATGATGATACAAGATCAAATCAACCTTCAAATACAATCCCAAAATCACTTCTTAAATCTGCATACAAAACTGCTCAAAATTGTACCTCAAATCTCCAAACTTGTAAGATTCATCATGAGCTCAAGTTTACATTTCTGATTCTGAAACTTGGACCTAAAATATTAGGTTATATTATCCTTATAATTCAGCAAGTGGAATTCAATTTTGACTAGCCAATATTCATGTATAATCATTTTATCTCGAACACTTGTTTGGGACTAGTTTATGGATTAGTCACAAACCCTAACTTCCAACAAGTATAACTCCATACATGTAATGAATCATGATCTAAAACTTGTACCAAATATTCTTTGATATCATCTATGAAATTACTCCAAGTTTATCTTCTTGAATCATCCCCCAAAAAAAGTTATAGTGAAAATGGCAAGATGACTCGTTTTGAAGAAGAAAACCCTAGTTTTAAAAACCTCAACTTCCACTGCATATAACTCCAAACCTATAATGATTCAAGACCTAAAATGTTTATCCAATATTTTTCTCTATCTATTATAAAACACTTCCAAGTTTCACTATCTGAATTGTTCTAGAAAAAACGTTATATCAAAAATTCCAAGATGACCTTCAAAGAAAAACCTTAGAACAAATCATCACAAGACTTCATCTTCCCCTGGAATTTCAACCTTCTTGACTTCATCTTCCCTTGTAATTTCAGCCTTATTCACTTCATCTTCCCTTGGAACTTCACTCCTTTAGGCTGAAATTCTCCACTCTTCCTTGGATAGTTCTAATTAGTGTGATCTAAATGCCAAATGAGGCTCCTCTTATTTATATGAGTCTTCTCCATATGAGGGGGTGCAACCAAGGGTAACAAATTTTGGGTTGCACCTATTCCTTAAGAATGGAAAACATTAGGGTCTTCTTCTCTTGGTTTTAGGGGCTTATTCACTTGAATTTAGGGGCTTCTTCACTTGTTTTTAGGGCTTCTTCAAGGCTCCATTTGTGTACAGCTCAAAGTGGGCATGTGGAAACAACCACATGTAATCTCATCCCATGAGGGACATGCTTAAAAGATACACCGTAAGGGGACCATGTTGGAGTTATATACACTTATTTCAAGGATCCTTCAAGGCTCTTAAAGACTTCTTCAAGTGGACACATCATCATCACTTTTAGGGGCTCATGGGATTTTCTTTAGGGATTCTTCTAAGGTTGACATCAATGAAAACCAATTTTACAACAATACTCAATAGGAATATGTTCCCCGTGGGTAGGTGAAAGTAGTCTTATGTTGGTATTATGGAGAAATTTGAATCTGGTTGTAACCACTAAATTCATCAAGAAATTAAAACAACTTCTTACTTTCCAATGTGTCAAAAAATTGATCAATGAAAGGAAGAGAAAAACAATCTTTTAAAGTGGCTTTGTTCAATTCTTAGAAATCAATGCAAACTTGCCACTTACCATTTTTATTTGGTATAATTATCAATGGTGAAACCAATGACTATATGAGATAGGATAAATGAAATTTACATCAAGCGATTTTTGTAGTTCTTCTTTCTCTGTCTCTCCCAAAGAAATATTCATTCATCTCTGGGGTTGACAAATGGATTTGAAATCATATTGAATATAAATGTGATGTGTACAAATATTATGATGAATTCCTCTCATGTCAGTGTATTCCCATCCAAATGCACTAGTATGATTTTGTATTAGCTCAATCAATTAATTTTAGGTGAAGTTTCAATACTAGGATTAATGTTGATTGTCTTCCATGGGCTCGTTCCCGGTAGTACACTACAAGATTATGATATGGTATTCAAAGTAGAAGGCGTATAGTTGAATTTTAGTGATAGAGAATTTAAGGAACATTTCTCTCAAGAATACTCATCTAAGATATGGCCAAAGGATAGAGAGATCAAATGTTGAAATTAATAAGGATGTGCTATGAAATTACAAATCAAATCATATTTAGCTTCCTCCTTAAAGGTCACAACTTGATCAAGAGTTAAAAATCGATGTATAATTTCATCGTCACTATATTCATTTCCTATCGAAGGGGAAATATCTAAGTTTGTAGAGAGGATTTATCTGGAGCATACAAAGCAAGTTTCCCAGTGGAACCTCCACAAGAAATGGTCATATATTTGGATCTACAACCAATCTATGCATTTTCAATGGCCAACCATGGCCTACCTAAAATTAGTGAATAATCACCAATATATGCATCTTTGTACCTTGTGAAGGATTTTTATTAGGGTGCAATATTGTGTTATAACATTTTGACACAGTTACTGAGGATGATTGAGTATTTATCCTTGGATATTTGAAGTCTATGATTCAACATTTATTGATGAGTATACACAAAAGCCTAACCTAGTGTGATCATCTGGTGAATTTGCAATAGTATAACCCAAGAGTTGGAAGTTCCAACCAAAGATATTTGTGTCGATACACTGATATTGTAAAGGTCTAAGAGAAGAGTTCCACTGAATTCTCCTATGATAACAACTCTTTTCACTAATCCTCCAAGAGTAATTCCAATGGATTTGCAACCATGGGTTACAAATGCCTACAAGGCCTCACACATGTCTGGAATTCAAGGTCAAACTCATAATACTCATTATAGATTTGATAAGTGGTTACTGATGTTTTTTGGCAACAAATTAATTACAAATGAAGAGCACTTTTCCTCATATTATGGTTCTCTTAGTCATCATTATGTCCCAAATGAACATGAGTATGTGGTTATGAAACTATTTTCTATATCTTTGGGAGAATATGCAAGATCACGGTACAATAGCCTACTTGAAAATATAATTAAGTCTTGGCAAGCCTTCCATGATGCCTTTATGAAAATATGGGAAATTGGAAAGGATGGTAGACTTATGCTAACCCAACTCCATGAGATTAAAAATAAAGATAATGAGTTTGAAATGGAATTTGATGAGAGATTTAGCAACTTGATAAATTGAATTCCTCATGATCTTCAACCAAGATATGGTGCTATCCTCTTGAAACACACTAATTATTTTGATGGGAAATTTGGTTTCATGTTAAGAGACAAGTTCCCACATACCCTTGAGGAAGCTCAAGAGTGGGTTGGTAAAATTGAAGAAAACATGGTGGATTCCAAGGTAGAACCCTTTGATGCACCTCATGCTAAGGATGAAATTAAGCCTAGGGATATTGATCCAACTGGATCTAGAAAGGCCTAAAAATAAAATTTCTTGGAATCGGATGAAATCAATACCATCATGTAGGGATCATCGTGCCGATTCCAAGAGTATATTTTTTCCTAAAAATGGACACTGTATGCGAAATTTATTGCGTTCAAAACTTTTTCCAAAAAATGTTAACAATCAAAGGTCAAAGTCAACTAGTCAAAGTCCATACAGATTACGTGGAATATAAAGTCAGCAGTACGTCATGTTGATGTCATCATGACACGTGGAAGCACCAGGACATGCCACGTGTCAGACATTTTTTGGCATTTTTTAGGGGTGATTTGGACCACTAAAAAGTGGCACGTGGCACTATACGAAAGTGACACATGGCACTGTGAAGGTGACACGTGGATCTGTATGGAAGTGACACATGGCATTGTATGGAGGTGACACCTAGTGGTACGGACATGATGTGGGTCAATGACAACAAGACACATGGCAGTACAACAGGATGGAATCATAGTATGACATGATGACCTGGTAGTACGACATGTTGACGTGAAAGTACAGAAGGCTGATGTGTAAGTATGGATGCTGACGTGGCAACTAACTAGGCAGGATGGTGTGGCTTAGGTCAATCAGGGGGTGGCACATGGCCCAATCAAAGTGTGCCACATGGCAACCCAAATTTTCCCAATGTGGGCTAGGTCGCAATTTTAGGGCCCTAGTCACAAGGGGTTCCATATGACAAGGAGCCCGAGATTCGGGGGCTATGCCATTTGTGCTAAATATGGCATATTTGGACAAATTTGGAGGATTTTACCAAATCTCGGCCTGATTTTAGTGGATTTTTTCCTAGAAAATGGAATTTGAGCCCCAAAAGAGCCCAAAAAGCGAGGGGAAGTTGGGATTTCGACCCCCAACTCAAATTTTATATAAACAAAGAATGTTTGAGTGTTTTGGAAGGTTTGATACAACAAAATGATGAATAATTTGTGAAGATCAAGACATTTTTATGCAGGGAATCCATTGAGGAAGCGAACTTTGGAGGCCATTTCCAAGAGCTATGCTCAGACTCAGTGTTGTCAGTTGTGTTGGATTCTTGAGGTTGAGCAGAATACAACCAGACTAGTTTGTAATCCATTTGATATACTTTTGATGTATTTTTGAAGCATTAAAGATTAATAAGAAAGCCTCCCCCACTAAGACAAAGGCCCGAAGACGTAGGCAACTTTGTCAAACTCCATTAACAATCTTGGTGTTATGGTTTGTTGATCTTAGTGATTATTTTATATTCTACATTCTTTATGATGGTTGTAACATTCTTTCATTAAATATTCCTCTTCTCTTCAATTTCTAAATGGTAAATCAACTCATGCATAAACTTACCCAAAGTCTTTAAAAGATCAATTTCGGATCAGATATGAATAATGTCGATCCTGTTCAAGATTTTGTAATGGCTCTAGCTCAAATTTTGACCAAGTAATTACTGAGATCTTGAAAAACCCAAGTCGTTGTCCTAAATAGGATAATTGTTTTGTAAAGGGAAAGTGTTCGACAAGAAAAATTTCCTCCTAAACCTTAATATAATAAGAATAGGCAACCTAGAGGAAACCAGGGGTGGAATATAAATAGACCTCCTTCTAATAAAAGATTCTACAATATGCTTTCCCCTTCTGATATGGTTAACTGAGAAGTAATCCCTTGTTGTTTTCCTTGCAATGAAATACATAGGGAATGGGATTTCCCTCAAAACCAATATTATGACGAAGATGAATATACAAATAGTTTTGAGCGCATGATGTTAAATATTTGGATCATATCTATGCCATACCTTAGAAAACTTATACTCTCACCAATGATAAAATGTAAATAATTAAGAAAAAGAGTTTTGATGTCACTAGGATTTCTAGGATGGAGATGTTGAATTCCATGGATCAAGAGTTTAAGAATAAACTCAAGAAAGAGAAACAATTTCAATACATTGGGTGAAAAAATCCACCTGAAGATTCACAACCCAATGTCTTTGAACCACCTGCAAGGAAGTGCACTAGATACCCTTCACCATTGGATAACAATCCTACTTCTCCATCAACATCACATAAGAATTATGATTTGCAATTGAATGTTGATGTGATGAATTTCTTGGCCAAGGTCATTGTTCCTATTCCTCTCATTGGATTAATGAAGATCCCCTCACAGATGGATAAGGTAAGAATATTCTTAAGTATTGAAGATGAACCTAAGGAACATCTTACGGTGTTGAAAACCATGAATTGTGATAGAAATAATGGAGGGTGTGCAACTTTTTTTATCACCTTGGTAGTGAATAACCTCCTTATTCATAATTGTATGTTAGATTCTAGGGCTTCCACCAATGTGATGTCTTTAAAGGTCATGAACCAATTGGGTTTAAAAACCACAAGACCATATAGGAATGTATGAAGTATTGACTCAAGAGAAATAAAGGTTTTTGGTCTCATTAAGTATTTGAAGGTTAGTCTAGCTACGTATCTAGATACATCTCTCTTAATGGATGTTGTAGTCATAAATGTGCACTATTCTTGTGGAATGTTATTGTCCAGAAAGTGGGTTGCAACTTTGGGAGGTAGCATTCAAATGGATCTATCTTATGCAACCATCCCCAACTTGTGAAGCAATATTCTTCACTCTTTATAGATAGAGATTTGTAAATGGTGGGCCTATGGCATGTCCATCGATTGGTTTTAATCCTTGTAATATGCCAATCAATAGTTGAGTCAACCAAATAATAAACCCTTCAACCACCCACAAGTTGTGTCAACCCAATGTTTAACCAGTGGAATTCTCCAATGGTCGAATTGATCGAATGATAGACCAGTCGAATATGCTAGTGGTCATGTTGACCAAATTTCTAGTCGACCAAGGGGTATGATTCCACTGAGAGAAAGTCCAGTAGAATAGAAGGAAGATTTAGTCAACTAACAAATTTTTTTGGTCGAAAAGGAAATGAGGTAAGCGAATTAGGTGGAATGAGTCGACCAACAATTGGGAAAGAAATATATGGAGGCATATTTGGCATTCAACATCAAACAAAAAATTCTAGAGGGCAAGTTTGATATTTGATAGCAAATAAAAAAAATTGGCGGGAGATTCGAGTAACTAAGGATGAAGGACAGACATCCAAAGGACGAGATGGAAAACCATCAATGTAGAAAAACATTTAGGGAAGGTAATTCAACTTGGGGAATGTGTATGGATGCGGGTAGGGTGAGAAATTCACCCAAGAAATAAAAAACATGCCTAGGATGTGGGTAAAATTCCTAGCAGTCTATAAATTCGCCAAGGAAGTAAATAAAATCCACATGGGTTCATAAATTCACCCATTTAAGTTTAAATTCTCCCAAGCAATGGAAGAATTATTTGGATAGGTGCTACAGGCTAAAAAAAGACACTTCAATAGAGTATGCATAGATTGTCATAACTCAAAACTAAATTCCCAAAACATAGATTGCAGTGTATTGTTACTTACAATGGAGTGAGCTATACRCAGAATCTGTGTATTGTTACTTACTGTGAAGAATCAAATTATAGATTCCATGACTTAGAKACGCATTCGCTTAGAGTGAACAGGAACATGAACTTGTTCATCCACTCAACCTTCAACAAGMTTCCCTCTTCAAGATTTAATTCMTKCTATTGTCCTTCACTCTTTCTCTTTGCATCTCCATTCATTTCCCCCTTCACTAAAACCAAACCGTCATTTTTTTTAATTGGATTCCTTTGGAAGGGAAACTATCACACTTGTATGTTTCACCTTCCCATTGTGCCAGAAGACAAAATAAAATGAAATAAAACAAAACATGTTTATTTACAACATTTACCAACATTTGACAAGATCCAATTCAGATTAGACAGTTTGTAGTTAGATACCAAGAATGAGATCCTAAAGACCTTATGAATGAGTTGATGTGTGTGGATGAATAATTTGGAAACTTGTGTGTCTTTGCAAATTTAATAGTACTAGAGGAGAAAGAGGGCCATGCTGATATTTGGACTATGTATTTTGATGATGTCTTTTATAAGACAAAAGTTGGTCTTGTGATAATCTTTTTCTCTCCTACATATGTTTACATGCTCTTTTCTTATAGACTCAAGTTCGATTGTACCAATAACATTGCTAAAGCCTTAGGATTAGACTTGGACCTAGATATGAAGATTAAGTGTCTGAAGCTAATTAGGATTTTGATCTTATTGTCTCAAAAAAAAAAAAAAAGGTGTTTATTGCTAAGAATGAGAGACTAAGTAACCCAAACGGGTTGGATCTAATGGTGGAAAGCGAGGATTTTTTAACAATTAGGAAATGATCAATTGCAATGAGGGTCACTTAACCTGGAGCCATGGGGACACCTTGAGGTAGTAATCGAACGAGTGGTTTCACCTAGAGAGACTATATTAAAAATAGTCGAGTGACTTGTGCACACATAAGTGGATCAAATCTCACCCCCATGTCCTTCAATTATTTTGAATACTCATTATGAGATCAAAATGTCACTTGTAGGAGTTGAACCCAAGTGGGGAGGATAACAATCATTCCTCTGAGATGAAAATAAGTTGGAATATTAGGGTTTAGATGAAACCCCTACATCTTGATCCCACACTCTTGGTTCTCCAATGGCTTTGGACTCTGGGGGGAGCTTCCCTCTCCCTCCAGACATCCTATCCTTTTACACTTTGGTAGCCTCACTCAACAAATCAGCTTAGCCTCCCCCATCAATATTCGTCAAGAAAATGGATGTAATGCCTAAAGTTTTGGTTCACCCCTCCAAATCTCATAACCTAGCTTTAATACTAGCAAGAAAATGTTGGGTAGGTGTTATATTCTTTGCATGTGTGTGTGTGGGTGCGTTAGATATGACAACTACGTCTAATGATCCCTCTAGTATTTTCATTTGTGTCCTGTGCACCGGGTGATTTCCTAGGGGGGGGGAAGGTATGCCCCCCCCCTGGTTATGTGCAACGGGTGGTAGCCCGGGGCAACGCCCCAAAAAAAATTTTGGGGTGGTTTTTTCTATTTTTAGCAGTTTTGTAAATTAATCTCGGATTAAGGGATTAGGGTTTTGGCATCTACGGAATACCTAAAAACATTGTATATATATTGTATAGTGAATGGTGAAATTCGATGTAATGAATATAAGAAAGGTTTTCCCGGTTGAGGGTTTCCGATATAAATCTTTGTGTACTATGTGAATGAGCAATTGATTAATTTATGTTTTTATTAGGAATCTATATGCATTTCTTTAGTTCACAGGTTGAAAACTTACATGTGGTATCAGAGCTTGTTTTTGGCTTCAGATGGATGCCTTTGTTGTTAAGGGTTTGGCTTGGTCTTGATAGATCAAGTTTATCTTGGGTCTATGATAAACCTCAATTTAGTGAGAGCTTTTGCAGTGGATATTCAAGTATATAAATAAGAATGGCGAGCTCATCTAGAATTGAGATAGAGAAGTTCAAAGGTAAAAACTTTGAGCTATGGAAACTCAATATGGAGGACCTTCTTGTAGACAAAGAACAATGGATCGCTATGGATCCTTGTACACAGTCCACTGGTACACCGTCTACTAGCACACAGGATACTGGTACACAACCTACTAGTACACAAACTACTAGTACACCACCTACTAGTATGTCGAAGGAAGATTGGGAGAAGTTGGACAGAAGAGAAAGGAGTACTATTCGAATCTACTTGGCAGATTTGGTTTTATTGAATGTCTCAGGAGAATCTACAGCCAAGGAACTATGGGATAAGTTGGGGAATTTGTATCAATCAAAGTCCCTGGTAAACAAGTTGTTTCTTCGAAAGAAGTTGTATCATCTTAGGATGGAAGATGGAGATTCTATGACAGAACATCTAAATGCCTTTAATACTCTGATAAGTCAAGTTGTCTATGTTAATATTACGATTGCATAAGAAGATAAGTGTATTACTTTATTATTTTCTTTGCCAGACTCTTGGGATAATCTGGTTCTAGCAATTGGTAGTACCACTCAATCTACATTGAAGTATGAGGATGTAGTTTCGTCCTTGTTATCTGAAGAGATGAGGCGGAAAATCATGGATAGTCATAGCACAGATGCTTTATTTATAAGAGGTCGTCCCCAAGATAGGAATCTTGGTAAGCCTTCGGGGGGGGAGGTCTAAATCTACAGGTATATCTAAGTCTCCAGGAAAATCTTTGAGGAAATGTTGGAAGTGTGGTAAAACAAGGCATTATAAGAAATATTGCAAGTCTAAGAAGGTTGATAAACCAAAGGGATCTGATAGTACCTCTTCCACAGAGGCGAAAACCTCCACTAAAGAAGGAGCTGATGTTTACCTGGCATCTACAGCTACACCTGAAGATCGTGATGTATGGTTGATCGACTCAGGTGTGTCATACCATATGACTCCTCACAGGGAGTGGTTCTCTGAATATGAAAAATACGATGGTGGTGATGTATTCCTAGGAGATGACTCGACAGCCAAAATATTGGGATGTGGAAGGGTTAAGTTGCTACTAAAATATGGAAGGATTAAAAATCTCCATGGGGTTCTGCACATTCCAAAACTAGCCAATAGCCTAATATCTGTAAGCAAGTTGGATGATGCAAGAGTGAAAACTGTATTTGAAAAGAACACTTGCAAGATGGTACGAGGAGAAACGGTGTTGATGAGGGGAGTTCGGTGTGGAACACTATACAAGTTATTGGGAAGCACTTATACTAATGGGTGTAACAGTTATGTTGTTCTTGAGCAAAAAAATAAAGAAGACAAGACCAATACCATCCCTGAAAAGAAGACCATGTTTTGGCATCAAAGACTGAGGCATATTGGAGAAAAGGGCTTGCGAACACTACACGGTAAAGGCATGGTTGAAGGTGTGTCTAATTGCACTCTGGATTTTGATTTCTGTGAACATTGCATATATGGTAAACAAAATTGAATAAGATTCTCATCTGGTGCTACAAAAGAAAAGGGGATCTTAGAATTGATACATAGTGATGTGTTTGAACCTGTGCCTATTCCATAACTAGGTAAGTCTATGTATTATGTTTCATTCATAGATGATTTATCAAGGAACACATGGATTTATTTTCTTAGAAAGAAATCTGAGGTATTTGATAAATTTAAATAGTTTAAGGCTTTGGTAGAAAATTAGACAGAGAAGAAAATAAAGGTATTGAGAACAGATAATGGTGGAGAATTCTGTGGAAATGAATTCGAAGAATTTTGTAAGAAGTACGGTATAGCAAGGTAGAAGACTACTCCATACACTCCTTAGCAGAACGGAGTTGCGAAAAGGATGAACATGACACTGATGGAAAAAGTAAGGAGCATGATCAGCGGTGCCAAGTTAGGACAAGAATTATGGGCAGAGGCAGTGGGTACAACATGTTACCTAGTCAATCGATCACCCTCATCAATGTTGGATGATAAAACTCCACACGAGGTATGGACTGGAAAGAAACCCTCTCTTGAACATCTTAGAGTGTTTGGTTGTGATGCTTATGTACATGTTCCAAAGAAAAATAAGAGTAAGCTAGATAATAAAGTTGAAAAGTGTATCTTTATTGGTTATAAAGATGGTGTGAAAGGTTATAATCTTTGGAACCTAGAAACTAAGAAGACTATTTACAGTCGAGATGTTGTTTTTAGAGAGGTAAAAGATGTTTCCAAGTAGGAATTCCTACCAAGGAAAGAAGAACCTGAGAAAATAGAGATTGATTTGGATGATGAAAAATCTGAATCATCTAAAGAAGATGAAGCAGAAGAAGAAGAAGAACCTCATACCCCAGTATTGAGGAGATCAGTGAGAGAAAGAAGGCAACCAGAAAGGTATAGTCCACCTGATTTTTGTTCAAAATTTTCTTTATCTATTATTGATGATGATCCCAGAACTATCAGGGAAGCAGTGAATTCAGAGGATAGTAAACTATGGAAGAAGGCCATGGCTGAAGAAATGGATGCCTTGGATAAGAATGAGGCATGGGATATAGTTGAGTTGTCAGCTAGAAGAAAATCTATTGGTAGCAAATGGTTGTTTAAGAAGAAGTTTAATGCAGAAGGTAAAGTGGAGAAATACAAATCTTGGTTAGTAGCAAAAGGTTATTCCCAGGTAGAGGGAATTGACTTTGGTGAGATTTTTTCTCCTGTTTCCAAGTTAACATCTATTAGATTTCTTTTATCTATTGTTGTTGCTTNGATATAGTTGAGTTGTCAGCTAGAAGAAAATCTATTGGTAGCAAATGGTTGTTTAAGAAGAAGTTTAATGCAGAAGGTAAAGTGGAGAAATACAAATCTTGGTTAGTAGCAAAAGGTTATTCCCAGGTAGAGGGAATTGACTTTGGTGAGATTTTTTCTCCTGTTGCCAAGTTAACATCTATTAGATTTCTTTTATCTATTGTTGTTGCTTTTGACCTTGAAGTGGAACAGATGGATGTGAAGACAACATTCCTACATGGGGATCTGGAAGAAGAAATCTACATGAAGAAACCTAAAGGCTTTGCAGTGAAGGGAAAGAAAGAGTTGGTATGTAAGCTAAAAAAGTCACTATATGGTCTGAAGAAATCACCTAGGATGTGGTACCAAAAGTTTGACACATACATCCTTGGATTGGGATTTGTGAGAAGTAGGGTTGATCACTATGTATATTCCAAGCAGGTTGGTAATCACTTCATTTATGTAGTGTTGTATGTTGATGACATGTTTTTGGAAGGAAATAACATGGATGTTATTAAGGAGGTGAAATCACAACTATCCTCCAAATTTGACATGAAGGATCTCAGTGCTTCTAACTTCATTCTGGGAATGGAAATTAAAAGAGATCGTGCAAATAGGAAACTCTGGTTGAATCATAGAAAATATGTTGAGGCGATATTGTAGAGGTTTAATATGCATGGAAGTAAACCGGTCAAGGTTCCTATTCCTATAGGTGTAAAGTTATCTTTAGATCAGTGTCCCAAGACACATGAAGAAGAAGAGGACATGTCCCATGTTCCATATGCTAGTGTAGTTGGAAGTTTGATGTATGCAATGGTCTGTTCTAGACTGGACATTGCACATGCAGTGGGAGTTTTGAGCAAGTATATGTCAAAACCAAGGAAGGAGCATTGGACAACAGTAAAGAGGGTCTTCAGGTATTTGTGTGGCACTACCAATTATGGATTGTGCTACCAAGAAAGACTAGGATTGGAAAGAGTGGTGGACATACATGGCTTTGTTGATGCAGACTGGGCTGGAGATCTGGATCGCAGAAGATCTACAAGTGGGTATGTGTTTAACCTATTTGGAG
>JASDQU010011467.1:7397-19625 GCA_032191745.1 Picea mariana | reverse complement strand
AAGGATAAATATGGTTTTTATATTGGATTAACATGCAGAGGTAAACAATTAGTGGTATCATATATAGTTATAGGTGGATGTTATTTTGTGCTCATTGTGTATTATAAAATTGATATTTTACATGGATCACGATTATACAATTGGTTTAGCAGTGAAAATTTTAATGTTTAATAAATAAAGTGGTAAGGATAAATATGGTTCAATATAGTTTTTATATTGGACTAACTTGTGAAGAGGTCAACAATGAGTGGTGTCATAGATAGTTATAGGTATATGTTATTTTGTGCTCATTGTGCATTATAATATTGACATTCTACATGGATTATGATCATAGAATTGGGTTAGCACTATTGACATATGATGATGGTTGATGTATGACTTCTACCATCATTTATTGTACATTTGTGTTATCCTAATCGTATGTTAAATTTCAATTGTGATGATATTTATCCTTTTACTAAATGAGTTGTATGAACTTCACCAACTCAAAGTCAAAATCAATGTAGAACATTAAATATCAAACCATATTTAGTCATTTACTCTCATCAACTTACTTATTATTTAAAACCAAAGCTATTGTTTTCCACAACTAGCACAATTTTAAGCCTTTCTTACTTTCATAATCATTGTGTGTCTCAATGTATCTATATTTCATTACATACTTAGATGGATAAGTGGGGTCCACTAAACATGGGAAAGGCACGTGTGCCCCCTAATTCCACTATCCATTCACCCATATCTAAGGTTGTCATAATGAAAACCTTCCTTCAATACCTCTTTGAGCTAGATCCTCCTTCCACTTCATTGACAATTACTAGTCCTTTGGCTTGTGATTCCCATGTTGTTACAACAAATTTTTCCTCACCCCATGCAACTTGCTTAGATGGCCTTTCCATTTCCCTATGTAGACTTGAAGTCCCTTTTTGTACCTTCCAGAGCAAAAAATGCATAGTTTTCCACATATACGCACCTTATCGATTAAACAACAAGCGTATACATAGGTTGCTCCACTACAACCCGGGTACATCGATTTTGGTGCTCAAAATTAAAATTATGTCGGGTTTCCATGCCATGTCACGAGATCCATGATCCTTGACCTTCCATATGCTGGGAAAGCTCTGACTCGACCCTTCAGTTCCATTTGAAGGCTATAAATTGAGCCATATCCAAGCCTTGAGGAGATTAAACAATTCAACTTTGAGAGCAAAGACGCTCTAGAGAACTTTCACTTCATATCAAGTATGCATCCCTTTGTCCTTGAAAGTGTGAAATCCATTGAGTAATTAGTGACATCAAGAGGCTCCGCTCACACCGGAGTTAAGCACAAGGTTGTGCGAAGTTGGTTTCATAGATAGCCCTCTAATACCTTCTTAGCGTCAGAGATATTTCTGGGGTTCTATTCGTATTTGGGGGTCTTTCTAGTACCTTTACCTCCATGAGAGGCGGTGCTTTCAAGATTTTGGGCTTTGTTACCCTACCCATATGGTGGACCAAACTTACAACTATTCGCATGTGCATTGGTTATATTGTGGTGACTCTAGTTGATTGACATAGGTAGCCACATAGGTTACTTGCAGGGGTTATTCTGCAGGTACCCTGAGTCAGATAAGGGTCGGACAACACACAGCCTTTATGGGGGATTACCTCTCCAGGGGGATATGACCGACTGCGTTGTTAATCCCATGAGGACCCTAATAATTGATTATGATACCTCCAATCTTTTGAAGGGAGTATCAAGCCCCTCTTGGGCGAGACATACCTACTCTAGTGAGGGAGGCCCCTTTTCAGCCACTATATCATGTTTGTGTGCATTGTCCTTTTTACTTTATTTTTGTGTGCTCTTTGATTATTAGTTGTCCCTAGGATTTGGTTTTATATCTCGAGTCTTGAGTCATCGTGGAGTGTTGGCACATGCCAATTTTGGGAAAGAATCAAAGCAACACTGAAAAATAGGGAGTTTTCCAGAAAAAAAAGGAAAAGTGGCACTGAGAAAAGCAGTTACAAAGTGGACAAATTGTTGCGGAGCAGTTGGAAAGTCGACAAGCATCGACTTGGAGAATGGTTGGATCGAGGACCAGTCGAGATTGAGAAGTTGGAAAGTGGACAAACCTAATTCGCTTAGGGTTAGTTTTTTTGTAAGGGCTTTGTCCCATTTTTGGTATAAGTAGAATGTATTAGGACTGTGAAAAAAAGTTAGTTCAGATATCCTTTAGTTGGTTAGGGTGTTTTGTTGAGAGACTGGTTAAGATGTTCCCAATTTTTTAAGGCTATCACGATAAGTGGAGATCAAATGTAATGGTGGAAGAATTGTATAGTGCGCAACACTAGATTTTGCATGAATATGAATAAGAGCCAAAGCGAAAAAAATTTGTGGACATAGCCCAGGAGGGGGTGAAACACGGTATATTTGTGTCATGTGTATGAATGTTTGCATTGATTATGGTTATATTTGAGTTAATGAGTTATATGATAAATATGATAAAATAATAGATGGAATAATATTGCGCAACATTGAATGAATCTGTGTCATTGGTTATATGTTGTGTCACTGGTAAAAGTTAGGATCAGTATAATAAATAGGAATTTGAGGGATAGGAGTTGAGTATATCTAATGCCTATGAGAGAGATACACATCCCATCCCATGGTTACAGACATATGAGTCATGCGGCCACCCATTGAACCCATCTCAGGTGAGACTGCGCAATGCACTTTGTGCACTATGTTGCCTTATGGTATCCAAAAGGGTCGATGGTTGAAGGGTTGTTGGTAATCCTATAGTTAGAACCTGGGTCAGCCCAAAGCAGCCAACAATGGTTCTATTATCAGTTGGAACACAGAATATTATATCGGGAGGGATGTATCATGCAGTATAGTGCGAGGAGTTAAGAGAGGGCATGTTTTTAGGTTGGAACCCCACGAAAGAGGAGATTGAAAGATGGTTGACAGTTCAGGAAGTAGAGTTTTCCCACAAAAATAATAGAACCCCTAGGCTTAAGCCACAACAATACTTGGAGAGATACATATTTATCGAAATACATGAGAGTTTCTTTAGTGAGTTTCCCACACTATTGTAGCAGTGGATATCACAGTTGAAAGATACCCATCTGACAAATAGAGTTAGATCAATGGAGTGGACAGAAGAGAATATTGCACGGTTAAAGAGGGTGAATAACAAATTCATGTGCGTAGTATATTTCTGGCTAGACAACATTGTAGTGGGGTATATCATTGAGTTTGCAGTAAATACATCGAAGTCTTACAGTGTAGCGGAACAATATTTTCTTAAGGGTTCAATGGGAAGGTACATCAGGCCATTGAGCACTTCGATCAAGAGATGATTTCATGATAAAGGGGTACTAACTATGGAATCAGACAACTAAACTACCATGCGTGCATGGGGGAGGTAGGGGAAACACTGAGGAAGGTATGAGATGGAAGGGGAAATGGATAGAGGAGAGAGCAGTAAAGAGAAATATCCCATTTTGATTGATCAAGAGTAGATCCATGAAATTTTGTAGAAGGCGGGAATGACGCATAGTGGCAGACCCTACTAGTATAATCTCAATAGGAAGAAAATATTAGTCTCTGAGATGGAAGGCTTGGACAGTGATGAAGAAGAGGTAGAGGATGTTCATGCTATGGAGCACATTGAATAAATATTGCATGCCACATATGAAATAATTACTAGAGGAGCAGGATCTAATGAGGAAGCAGGTACCCCTATCTAGATCCGAATCAGTGTAGAACCTACAACCCCATGTACGATTAACACATTAGTAAAGAAAGAGTTGTTTAGAGAACTAGGGAATAACAATGATAGGAATCTACGATATCATAATAGAAGTGACGGTACAAGTGGAAGTACCAGTAGCAATACTAGTGGTAGTTCAATTCCGAAAAGAAGTACACAAATAGTAGTACCGCGTGGAGCAGGTACAACACATTCAACAATGGTAGGTGTAAATCCAACGATAAGATTACCAGAGTTTCATGGGGATGGATCAAAATACCTAGAGAAGCACCTAATCATGTGTGAGCAAATATGGGAAGCAAAAAGAATCACTAATGAGGTATAAAAATTAGCACAACTAGAAATAACGTTCAGAAACTACGCGTTGGATTGGTATATGAATCTAACACCAAACAATCAAGTTGCGCCAGGAACAATAGCATAGATCAAACATGCATTGATCATTGGGTTTCAGAGGCTGAAATCAAAGGATCATTTTATGAATGAGATGAAATGTTTAGGGTGTGCCAGGAATAGTAGAAAAGATCAAACATGCACTGATCATTGATTTTCATAGGCTGAAATCAGAGGATCAGTTTACGAATGAGATGATTGAGGTTAGACAGAAACCAATAGAGTCTATATCGGACATCGATCATAAGTTCAAGACATTGAAAGGTAAATTGAAGTATCCCATTTCTTATATGAAACACATACAATTGTTATAAATTCTTTGTTACCACACTTCAAATATCCATTGAGACAACAAAAATTTCAAACCCAAGTAGAGGAACTGCAAGAAGCAATGAAGTTAGAGGAGAATCAATATAAGTAGACAAATACAACTATAGAGGATTTGAAGGAAGACCTAAAGAAATTTATAGTGAAATTAAACCAGAATAAAAGTAGGGAGAAAAGAGAAGCAGTGTGGTGTACCCTTTGCAGATCAGAGGGACATCACAAGAATGAGTGTCTGAAATTTGCGCAGTACTTGGGAGTGGGGCTTACAAATCCATTTCCTACAGGAGGGCCTTGGTGTGAAATATTCAAGACACATGGACATGATCCTTATCACTTCCCTATGATGCAGAAGTACACGACATAAATGAAGAGTATTTTCTGTAACTTTTATAATTCGATGGGGAATGAAGACAAAAATTGTATAACCCTGGAGTTAATGAAGGAAAGAACCTCATATGAATACATGATGCAATTTGAGTTGATGACAGGATAGACTATGCCATAGTTTGGCAATGCATAGCAATTTCAAGCAATGGCACAGTTTCAACAACCTCCATAGTATAATCAGACACTAGAATATCATCAACAGAACATGGATTCACATGGGAATAGAGGAGGATTTATAGGTATAGGAAGAGGAGGAATGGGAAGAGGTAGAGGGCCTATTATTTTCCATAAATTTCAACGGTAAGGAAATTATGCTATAGATTGTCCTCAACCAGTACCAACATGTATGTACTGTCACGCAACAGATCACGTGACAGAAGAATGCCTGAAGTTAATGACGAATATCCAAGAGAAGAGGAATCTAAATAACCATAATTTTTAGTGGATTGTTGTAGAAATAAGGGATCTTGGGAGGAACATCAATATAATGACTAGAGGAGGAGTGAACACAGGAGCATATGCACATGATAAGAAGAAGGAATCCCAGTGTTGGATTTAGAAAAACACTCAGCCACAGCAGCAGTTTGATGCAAAGAAGGAGAAGGAAACTTTCAAAGAAGCAAAGAAGGAGTTCCTAAAGGATAATGTAGCCTCCAGATCAAATACTGCATAGAGGTATGATACTCATATTTTTTATATGCCTCAGTCTTTGGATCATACTTTCAAAGGAGAGAAAACAGAGAAAGTAAGCAACTTAAAGAATTTCCTGGAATCTTTCTTTAAATTACTTAACGATGAGAATGCCATGGATTTTATTAAAAGTATGCTTGAGAAATATAGCATAGAGGAAGCAGTAGGAACAGAGCCAAAGATTATTAATCAAGTCCATATAAATAAAATAACTAGTAGAGAGTTCAAATTGAATGCAAATTTAGGAGACTTTAACATTGGAAATGTGATCCTAGACTTAGGATCAGATGTGAACATTTTTCCAAAGAAGACTTGGGAAGCAATGGGAGAACCTACACTGGGGTATTCCAATATTCAATTGAAGCCAGAAAACCAACAGAGAGTGATTCCCATAGGTAGATTGAAGAACACAACAGTGGATCTAGATGGTTTGCGCACCACAATAGACTTTGAAGTAATGGATATGGTGGATGAGTCTATATCATTTCCAACACTACTAGGAATTGATTGGGCCTTTGATAATCAGGCCATAATTAATTTAAAGACTAGAAAGATGATATTTGAATTTGGGAACTTTAGGGTAGTAGCACCCTTAGATCCCTCAGATTGTGAAAGATATGTAGAACCTGTGCCTCACAATGTTCTAGAGGATGATGTGAACCATTTGTATAGGAATATTGCACGAGAGAAAGACTATGTGAATCCAACTGCAGATGGAGTACTTAGTTGGAGGAGTATTAATTCTAACATGTCAGATTCGGATACTGGAGTAGAAAATTGAAAGCAAACATATCATGAAGTCTCTACTAGGATGTGCGCTAGAGTTACACGCCCAGTAAGATGGGTTGGGACAGAAGTAAGACAATTTCCCACATTTACTGAAGAGGACAATGTAGAAAAATTCTAGACAGAGTTTGAATCAGAGGTTTTGGATATTCAAATATTATCAGTGTTGGATATAGAACCGAGGGACACACCTGCATGATGGTGGGGTGCACATAAGAAGGCAATTCAGGACTGGTATCAGTGTAAACAACTGATGCACATAATATTTGGTAGGATTCAACAGGATAGACCCTTTAAAAAGTATGATGGAAGAGGTAACCCAATACATCACATAAATGATTGTGTCACTAACTAGATATTGGTACCACCAGGGAAATGGACACATTAATTTATTCATACATTAGAAGGAATACCAAGTAATTGGTACAAGGAACAGGAACTGCGCAGAGAAACTGCAAGTTGGGGCGCAATGCAACAGAACTTTATTAGGACCTTTTCATTTGAAAGTGAGAATCCATGGGTGGATATAGCATTACAGAGGATCGAAAATAATATATTTGAAGAGTATGGGGTAGATACAGTGACAGTAGATAGAGATTTCAGAAGAGAAACACTTGAACAATTAGTTTACTATTATAAGGTCGCAGATGATGAAGAAGCAGAGGAAAACCCATGTGACATACAGATAGCAGAAGGGGAAGGAGAAAGAGGGTTGGAAGGACCCCTGTTACAATCATAAGAGTTCACTGCACCTATGAAGATTAAAAAGGTCAATATTGGGACTGGAGAGAATCCCAAGATAGCCAGCATTGGGGATTAATAGGACAATGAGACAATAGAAAAGATAATTGAATTATTGCACGCGTATAGTGACTTATTCCCAGCCACATTTTCAGAGATGAAAGGGGTATTAGGATAACTTGGAGAAATGAAGACACCCCTCAGACCAAATGCAAGACCAGTTAGAAAGAGACCATACAGATTAAACCCCATCTATAAGCAGAAATTGACAGAATTCTAGAATCAAGAATCATAGAGCCTGCGAAAGAATCAAAATGGATTAGTTTGATGGTGGTCCAGGAAAAGAATACTGGATGGATTTGGATATGTGTGGATCTGAGGAAATTAAATGATGCATGCCTGCATGATCATTTTCCTACTCCATTTACAGATGAGGTTTTAGATAATGTGGGAGGACAGGAAGTGTACTCTTTCACAGATGGATTTTCAAGTTATCATCATATCAGAATTGCTCTGCAGGACAAGTGCAAAACCACATTTGCAATAGAGTGGGGGTCATATCAATACACAGTAATTCCATTTGGTTTAAAGAATGCACCAACAATATTTTCCAGAGTAGTAGTAGCTGCATTCAAGGACTTTATACATAAATTTCTAGAGGTGTATCTCGATGATTGGATAATATTCAGTTTATTGAAAGACCATGTAGAAATTTTGAGGTTAATGTTAGAAAGATGTAGGCAATGTCATATTTCCTTGAACATTAGGAAATTTATATTCAGTACACCATTTGGAATCCTACTTGGACACATTGTATGCAAACAAGGCTTGATAGTAGACCTTGCAAAGATTGTTGTTATTGTCAATTTACCACCACCAAAGTCAGTGCGCCAATTGAGAGAAACATTGGACCACACAGGTTACTACATGAAATTCATAAAGGGCTATGCAAAGATTACTGGGCCCGTGGAGAAGTTACTAAAGAAAGACATCAGGCTTCAGTGGAATGATGAATGCCAAGAGAGCTTGTACATACTAAAAGAGAATATGGTGACAACACCAATTTTGAGCTTTCCAGATTGGACAAAAGAATTTCATCTACATGTGGACACTTCATCCATCCCACTTGGAGTAGTTTTGGAACAACCAGTTGAAGGAGACATTGATCACCCAATATCTTTTGCTAGTAGAAAATTTTCTAAGTCTAAGCAGAACTATAATACTACAAAAAGGGAAGGTATGGCTATGGTGTATTCCCTACAAAAGTTCAAACATTATCTATTGGGTCAACACTTTAATATGTTTACAGATCATTCCACTTTGAAGTACCTAGTTAACAAGCCAGTGTTGGGGGGGAGGATATGTATATGGTTTTTATTGTTTCAGGAATATGATTTTGAAATCATAGTAAAACCAGGGAAGTTGAATGCAGGACCAGGTCATCTGTCAATAATTACTAATGGAAAGGAGCCAAGGAACTTGGAGGAGAATTTTCCTGATGTTATTTTGTGCTCATTGTGCATTATAATATTGACATTCTACATGGATCATAATCATAGAATTGGGTTAGCACTATTGACATATGATGATGGTTGATGTATGACTTCTACCATCATTTATTTTACACTTGTGTTATCCTAATCATATGTTAAATTTCAATTGTGACGATATTTATCCTCTTACTAAATGAGTTGCATGAACTTCACCAACTCAAAGTCAAAATCAATGTGGAACATTAAATATCAAACCATATTTAGTCATTTACTCCCATCAACTTACGTATTAATTAAAACCAAAGCTATTGTTTTCCACAACTAGCACAATTTTAAGACTCTCTTACTTTCATATTCATTGTGTGTCTCGATGTATCTATATTTCCTTACATACCTAGATGGATAAGTGGGGTCCACTAAACATGGCAAAGGCACGTGTGCCCCCTAATTCCACTATCCATTCACCCATATCTAAGGTTGTCATAACAAAAACCTTCTTTCAATACCTCTTTGAGCTAGATCCTCCTTCCACTTCATTGACAATTACTAGTCCTTTGGCTTGTGATTCCCATGTTATTACAACAAATTTTTCCTCACCCCATGCAACTTGCTTGGATGGCATTTCCATTTCCCTATGTAGACTTGAAGTCCCTTTTTGTACCTTCCAGAGAAAAAAAAACATAGGTTTCCAAATATACGCACCCTATCAGTTATACAACAAGCATATACGTAGGTTCCTCCACTACAGCCCGCGTACATCGAGTTTCGTGCTCAAAATTAAAAATTATGTCGGGTTTCCATGCCATGTCACGAGATCCATGATCTTTGACCTTCCAGATACTGGGAATGATCTAAATTGAACCTTCAGTTCTATTTGAAGGCTATAAATTGAGCCATATCCAATTGTTGAGGAGATTGAACAATTCAATTTTGAGAGCAAAGACGCTCTGGAGAAATTTCACTTCATATCGAGTATGCATCCCTTTGTCCTTGAAAGTGTGAAATCCATTGTGTAATTAGTGACGTCAAGAGGCTCCTCTCACACTAGAGTTAAGCATGAGGTTGCGCGAAGTTGGTTGCATAGATATCCCTCTAATAGCTTCTTAGCGTCAGAGATATTTATGGGGTTCTATTCATATTTGGGGGTCTTTCTAGTACCTTTACCTCCATGAGAGGTGGTGCTTTTAAGATTTCAGGCTTTGTTACCTTGCCCATACGGTGGACCGAACTTACGAATGTTTGCCTACGCATTGGTTATATTGTGGTGACTCCATTTGCTTGACATAGGTAGCCACATAGGTTACTTGCAGGGGTTATTTTGCAGGTACCCTAAGTCAGATAAGAGTCAGACAACACACAAACTTTATGGAGGATTACCTCTCCAGGGGGATCTGACCGACTGCGTTGTTAATCCCACGAGAGCCCTTATAATTGATTATGATACCTCCAATATTTTGAAGGGAGTCTATGGCCCCTCTTGGGTGAGACATACCTACTCTAGTGAGGGAGGCCCCTTTTCAACAACTATATCATGTTTGTGTGCATTGGCCTTTTTACTTTATTTTGGTGTGCTCTTTGATTATTAGTTGTCCCTAGGATTTGGTTTTATATCTTGAGTCTTGAGTCATCATGGAGTGTTGGTACAGACCAATTTTGGGAAAGAATCAAAGCAGCGYCGAAAAATAGGGAGTTTGCCAGAAAAAGAGGAAAAGTAGTGCCRAGAAAAGAAGTTACAAAGTGGACAAATTGTTGTGGAGTAGTTGGAAAGTGGGCAAGCGCCGACTTGGAGAATGGTTGGATCGAGGACCAGGYGATATTGAGCAGTTGGAAAGTGGACAAACCTAATTATCTTAGGGTTAGGTTTTTGGTAAGGGCTTTGTCCCATTTTTGGTATAAGTAGAATGTATTAGGACTGTGAAAAAAAGTTAGTTCRGATGTCRTTTAGTTGGTTAGGGTGTTTTKTTGAGAGACTGGTTAAGATGTTCTCAGTTTTGTGAAGGCTATAACGATATGTGGAGATCGAATGTAATGGCAGAAAAATTGTACAGTGCGCAACACTAGATTTTGCATGAATATGAATAAAGAGCCAAAGCAACAAAACTTTGTGGACGTAGCCCATGAGGGGGTGAACCATGGTATATCTGTGTCATGTGTATGAATGTTTGCATTGATTATGGTTATATTTGAGTTAATGGGTTATATGATAAATATGATAAAATAGTAGATGGAATAATATTGCGTAACATTGAATGAATATGTGTCATTGGTTATATGTTGTGTCAYTGGTAAAAGTTAGGATCAGTATAATAAATGGGAATTTGAGGGCTAGGAGTTGAGTAGATCTAATGCCTCTGAGAGAGATACACATCCCATCCCATGGTTGCAGACATCTGAGTCATGCAGCCACCCATTGAAGCCATCTCGGGTGAGACTGCACAGTGCACTTTGTGCACTATGTTGCCTTATGGTATCCAGAAGGCCCGATGGTTGAAGGGTTGTTGGTAATCCTATAGTTAGAACCTGGGTCAGCCCAAAGTATCCAACAATGGTTATGTTACCAGTTGGAATGCAGAAGATTATATCAGGAGGGATGTATCATGCAGTATAGTGTAAGGAGTTAAGAGAGGGGATGTTTTTTGGTTGGAACCCCACGAAAGTGGATATTGAAATATGCTTGAAAGTTCAGGAAGTAGATTTTTCCCACAAAGATAATAGAAGCCCTAGGCTTAAGCCACGACGGTACTTGGAGAGATACATATTTATCAAAATACAAAAGAGTTTATTTAGTGAGTTTCCCACGCTATTGCAAGAGTGGATAGCATGGTTGAAAGATACCCATCTGACAAATAGAGTTAGATTAGTGGAGTGGACAAAAGAGAATACCATGTGGTTAAAGAGGGTGAATAAAAAATTCATGCGCGTGGTAGATTTCTTGCTGGACAACATTGTAGTGGGGTATATCATTGAGTTTGCAGTAGATACATTGAATTCTTACAGTATAGCAGAACAATATTTTCTTAAGGGTCCAAGGGGAAGGTACATCAGGTCATTGTACACTTCGATCAAGAGATTATTTCATGATAAATGGGTACTAACTATGGAATCAGACATCTAAACTACCATGCGTGCATGGGGGAGTTAGGGGAAACACTGAGGAAGGTATGAGATGGAGGGGGAAATGGATATAGGAGAGAGAAGTAAAGAGAAATATCCCATTATTATTGATCAAGAGTATATCCATGAAATTTTGCAGAAGGCAGGAACGACGTGCAGTGGCAGACCCTACTAGTATAAGCTCAATAGGAAGAAAAGAGTAGTATATGAGAGGGACGGCTTCGAGAGTGATGAAGAAGAGGTAGAGGATATTCATGCTATGGAGAACATTGAAGAAATATTATGCACCACATATGAAATAAATACTAGAGGAGCGGGATCTAATGAGGAAGCATGTACCCCTGTACAGATATGAATCAGTGTAGAACCTACAACCCCATGTAAGATTAACACATTAGTAAAGAAAGATTTGTTTGGAGAACCAGGGACTAACGACTAGAGGAATCTAGAAGATCATAATAGAAGTGACATTACAAGTGGAAGTACTAGTAGCAATACAAGTGGTAGTTCAAGTCCGAAAAGAAGTACATAGATAGTAGTACCGC
>JASDQU010011466.1:105451-123186 GCA_032191745.1 Picea mariana | reverse complement strand
ATTTCTAGGAGCAACTCAGACCCAATTGTGAATAGGCTATGGGTTACCTTCAAGGCTCCACCCATTCATTTAATAATGATTTATGTTTTACTCAAAAGGCTAATAGATTTCCCAGGGTTTTATACACAAGGAAGATGCTTATCATAAAAAAAGGCATCTCTAAAACAGTTCTCTGATAACAAGTATCATCCTGCATGCCTTTAAAGGATAATTGATATCCCCATCCACCTCTTTCTTAAAATAAAATCAAAAGGTAAAGGATTGGGAAATTAATTTTAGACCATGTGGGACATGTAAGTATCTCCATCGAGGCTATGGATGATAATTTGTAGCAGATCAAGGCTTGTGATACTAGGGTGACTTCAATGGGGCTATGGACACTCATTTTAAGTGGAACAACACCAAGAGAACACAAATAAACAACCTGAATATTAAACATCCCTTGTCTATAATGACTTTGTGGTACTGCACCGACATTTAAGGAAGAAATAAGTCAGGAAAGAACTCCATACTTTAGCCTCACATCTATAATCGTTAATTTTATCAAGCTAGAAATGAACACTCATTTAGCTAATCTAAAGTGCAAGGTACAGTGGGAACTCATTGAGTTGAAGCTTTAGTTCTCTACCAAAGGTAAATTTTGTCAAAATAGGAATAGTAATTGTCTCAAATCTTGGTTGTAGAGATTCATGATTTCGTATAGTGTGTCACCAATTGTTGAACAAGCAACAACTTCCCCAAACTATTTTTTCTTTGTCATTTGAAAAAGAAAAAATGGATTGGGGCCCCTCCTTTTTTTTTCAAACTTTTAAGATTTTATGGACTTGTCTTTGAACGAATATCATAGCTTAGAATAGTTTTCATAAAATGAGTCTTGGACACCCTTCTTAGATATTACCAAGCCTTAAAAGTTTTTTGGGTCTCTTTCCTTAACTTTTAACATTTTTTTCCTTATCTTAGCCTTCAAAACTCATGGTTTTTCATTTAGAAAAATAAGTAGGATTAATGTTATAAACCTTCAAGGATAAAGAAAATTCAAGGAAGCGGATTTATTAGCAAGATATCTAAATGATTAGAGTAAATTTGGGGTCTAAAATGGGTCTCCTAAGGAAAATAGTAAAATAGTAAAATCATATGTCATGTCACACTAATCATATGCGCACCATGTCACACTGAGTTATAAGTGTTATTTAGTGAATTTTAATCTACATTGTCTCGTTAATGATAGTTGCTAAGTAAGTTGGGTTAGTATAGAGTTTTTTTCCAAGGAAAAAACCATAATTTTGAATCAAGAAGAATAAAAATTACAATCATAAGGTACCCATAGCACTGTCCAGAATGGTCCTTCAAGAGGACAAAGAGAAGTGCCATGCTCAAAGAATAAACATAATCTCATCTATGAGTCAAAAAGCATCATCACTTTCAAGTCCCTTACTGAGCTATTACATTCCAAAAATTGACATCTTCAAGGATTCCAAATTTCCATGTATCAAAGTAATTACTAGATCCTAACAGTTAAGTTTGTTTAAAATATTTCAAGAGTAGCTTGCCTTATTACAACATATTGTCCATCATGTCCTTCATAAATAAATAAAAAATGACTTTCCATTAGTTCCAGTCCTTCTTTAGAGATTTTATCATCAACTTGATTATGTTCTCTAAACTTATGGGTGAAACATATATTCTAGAAGTTTCGAACAATGAGTTTAAGTTTTTCTACAACAACATATAACCCAAGGTTTTGAATCTATGTCTGACCATCCATCCACTTTATAACCAGCAGAGAATCACCAAATACCTGTAGAGTGCTCATGGCCCTATCCAAGGAGAATTTTAGTAAATAAAAAAGTGGCATTCGTTCTCCCAAGTTGTTAGTCCCTCTACCTATCTTAGCTTTGAAATGAAAAAAGTGTGTATCAGAAAGATAGTAAGTGAAACCAAGTCCAAATGTCCTATTTTCACCCTAACAAGCTCCATCAAAATGTCCTCAGGGACGAGATTTCTCCACTTGTAATTATTCTAATCTCCTGTAAACATATTTTTTAGGATCCTCCTTATAGTAAGGTAGCAACCCCATAACCTGGGCCGAGACTTTAAAGAGGGAACTTGTAAGTATTCAAATAGAGAGGTATTCCTTGCAAGTCATATACCTCATAGGACTAGATAAGACATTGCTTGAAGAACGTCCAATTCCTTTCATGAGAACCAAGAGAGAAAACAAGCTTCAACATTAAGTCCATCCCATGGTGAGCTAAAATCAAGAGATCCATCAATCTCTTTCCAAACTTGAATAGAGAAAGCACAATTCAAAAAAATATGGGAGTTTGTTTCCTCCTAGATCTTACATAAAGGGCAACTACTAAGCCCCACCTTACCCCTTTTTTGCAAATGATCCCAAGTCAAAACCCTGTCCGAGAGTGCAAGCCATGTGAACAATTTAGATTTGGCCGAAGCCTTTACCTTCCACAAAAATTTCCACCACTAGAAAATTGCCACCTCACCAATTGAAAACAAATCTTGATACTTCAGTTGCACCAAATAGTAACCTCCAACCTTATTGTAGCTCCAGATAAGTTCACTGATATTCTCACATAATCTAATATGAGCCCTATGAAGTTCTGAGACAAAGAGCTCCTAATACCTCACAAATTCACCATTTAACTCTAGATCCCCCGAGTTCAACCAGCCTTGTCTCCACAAGGTTGTTTCCATAAGTTTATTAATTAAATTAAGGGACATTCTCCTAGTTCCTCTTAGATGAAGAACCAAGTCCTTGGGAAGAATAATATCCCAGTTACAACCCATAATAGCATCTACTCCAATCCTCACTTGGGTCCCATCACTGACCCACCAAACTAGATGAGATCCTATAATAGGAAAGGATGGAATCAAATCATTCCATTGGTTGGATACATTTTGAATGGATTTGTTCTCTTTTCTAATCCAATCAACCAGTGAGATTGGAGCTATCTGCTTATAGATCAAGATCCTAATCCAAAGGCTATCCTCTGTGAGGACCGACCATAAGGATTTTGCTTCCAAGGAGTTACCAAGAAAGTCTATATTCTTAAGGCCCCACCCCCCAAATGCATTAGGACCGGCCAATTTCTACCACCTCACCCAACGTGACCCTTTAAACTCAATGCAACCCTACCAGAGGAAGTTATAGCATAAATTTCGGTTTTCCTCCAATAATATTTTTGGAATGTGAGTCGGAACATTCCAGTAAATAGGTATGGCCTATAAGACTTATTTGAATAGAACCAGCTTTACCCCACGAGATAGCCATTGATTGCACCATAATTTAATATTTTTCTCAAATTTAGAAACCAACCATCACCAATTAGCCTTCCCATAACAATTTGGTTTGATATTTAAAAATAAATAATTAAGTCCCTCATTCAATTCCAAGTGTTGGTATGGAAAATACATACCAGATTCAATAACTTTCTCCTCATCCAAACCTCCAGTAAACAAAGTAGAATTTTCTTCATTAACCTCCATCCATGTACACATATTGAATAAATGAAGAATCTCCTAGACATATAAACCTTATCTACATGACCTGAAAAGGAATAACAGAACATCATCCATGAAGATCACACGGGACATAGATTCCCTTCCTATATGAATACCTTGTACCAATCTCATCCTCTAAGCCTCCAATATAGATATGCTCATACCTTCTGCCACAAGAAGGAAGAGGTAAGGTGGTAGAGGGAATCCTTGCCTAAGCACCCTGGAAGGGTTGAAGAACCTGGAAGCTACACCATTCATTAAGACTACAAATAATCTGTAAATTGTCGTGGATATTCCACTGAAATAGTTCATCACAATAAATCTGATAAATGAAACTAAAATATACACTATGAAGGTTAAATTCCTTTAGATTTCATAATATTTAGTTATTGATTTTCTTCTTGTGTATGAAATAGATAAAATGAGGAAAATAGATAAATGTAAGATACAATCACACACCATCCAAAAAATAACAAAAATATTTTCTTTAGGAAACCCTTACATGAGAAAACCCAACCAAAAGGTGAGGTTTCTCTGCTCTCTTTTCTCTGGTATGAAAATAATGCAAGTACAAAGAAGAAGGCACTCTCTATGGAGTTACCTGAGACAGTGGCCTATTAGGTTTTTATCGAACATTAACCCCCTCTATTATTCTCTCTAATTTCCCACTCCTAGTTGTTCTTCTCTATTGTGGAACAAAATACAATAACATTGAATGGAACCCCTTCTCCTCCTAGAAACCTGATATTTAACATAGCTCGATAGCCATCTAGGGGTAAGTGTTTTACTTCCTCGACCCTCAATTGTGATAAGGTTTTGGAACTTCTATAGTGTTCTTAGAAAATTGACCATGTGGCTAGCCCCACATGTCTAAGTAATGGACGCTGGCATGGCATCCACTCACATCATGGTGATCAATACAGTAGGTCAACTTGCGGGAGGCATAACTTTCGCATACGAACTCTGATTGAGGTGATTCTTGCATCATTAGAAAGTTATCAATGTGTAGAATATAGAAACTTCCTCAATAGTAAGGTTTGGACCAAAAAATTTGTTGTTTGATGCCTTAAAATGGATCTGGAATATTTCAGATGGCTTTTTGGACCCAAATTTCCAAATTTGGACCAGCCATCGAAATGGTCTTGCAAGTTTATTCCTCCAATTTTTCCACCCAGAAAGTATTTAGATAGATGAAAAATAATATAATGATCCAATATGGATCATACCTCCCCCTTTAGGGAGTATTTTTGTCCCAAAAATATTTACTGAATGAGATGAGGAAATCTTCCTCTACCTTCTCCTTGGAGTACCACTTTGCTTTTCCTGGAAGTTTTCCTTTCAACCCAATCTGCCAAAGGTCATGTTGCCCGTGTCTTGTAGTTTTGGACCTCTTCTACAAAACTGTGTCCTCTGTCAACTCTTCCTGAGCATCTGGTGCTAAGTCCTCTATGGGAGGTAGGACCTGCTCCTCCTCCTAATCCAACATTGAAGGTTCATAGAGTTTGATATTCTCCACATTCACTACCAAGTAAATGTGCATGTATGGGGATAGATTGATTCTATAGGAATTATCTCCAACCTTTTCCACTACCTCAAAAAGGACCATAGTACAGATCCTTGATCTTCTTACCAGGACCTTGTATTATTTCCTTATTCAGTTGTAACCATATTATGTCTCCCAATCCAAATATCCTATGTGTTCTCTGTTGGTCATGTATATCCTTGTACTTTTCATGTGACTTCTTCAGTGTCTCCTATACATGAAAATGGATCGGCCTAATCTTCTCAACATTTTTTTCTACTTTTAATGCATCTCCTATGAGGTCCTCCCTCACTCCTCTTTGTTGTCCATATACAACATCCAAGGGTTAAGGTGGAAAGTATCCAAAAATACGTTTCAAAAGGTTAATTACTAGTAGAAGTGTGGATTTCTCTATTATAAGAGTGTTGTATGTAGATCATATTTTCATCCTAGGTCTTTGGATGCTTCTGATTTTAACCCCTCAAAAGATGCACAAAAGTCTTGCTGACTACATATGCCTACCCATCTGTMTGTGGATGGAATGTTGTAGACCTCTTGAGCTTAGTGTCYATYTTCTCCCACAATGTAGTCCAAAGGCATTGAGAAATCCTATGTCCATGTCTAATATGATGCTCCTTGGTATCCCAAAGTGCACCCARACCTGTTGAAAGAACAAGTTTATGGTATTTTTACAAGGCATAAGAATGCACATGTTGATGAACATGTCAACTACCACAAATAAATATTCATGTCCCTTCCACGTGGTTGGTAAACCTCCCAAAAMATCCATGGAAATGCTTTCCCAATGTTAAGTGGGAACAAGTAATGRATGGTATAGACCTTGCTTCATGTTACTCGGCTTTCTAGTACAACAAATTATACATCCTATAATATATYGTGCTACATMTTCTTGCATTATGGGCCAGTACACATACCTATGTAAATTGGAAATTATCTTCCCAACACCAAAATGTCCTACGACCTTGGAGGTGTGAGCCTCTCTGATAAGTTGCAATCATTCACCTTTAGGGACATARAGTTTGTCGATCTTGTAGACTAAACCATTMTAGAAATGATAATCAGCCTTGTCGTCACTTTATTCTATATGAATTTTTCCATGTAGCTATTGAAACGCCATCTTGAAGTCCTCATCTTCTTTGTATGCTTCTTTATATGCATCATGGATAAAATGTTCAATGTGCATAAGAGTTCCCAAAGTTGTAATATTGGATGTGGGTGGCCTTGAAATCATGTCTTCAACCTTGTTTGTGATACCCTTCTTATACTTGATGACTATATGAATTTTTTTGTAAGAACCCCATCTATTTGTAGTGCTTGGTTTGTTGTAACTTACTCTGGGCCTGCAAATACTAGAGCAATTGGTGATCTGTGTGGATGATGGTCTTATTTCCCATTGGATAGTGCTTCCACTTTTTAACAACTTGTACCAAGGCATATAGATCATCATCGTAGGTAGGGTAGTTGAGAACCACCCCATGAAATACTTCAAAATGACAACATACAATCCTTCCTCCTTACATCAAAACTACTGCTATGGAATACCCACTTGCATCTACCTCCACTTCGAAGGGCTTCTACAAATTTGGTAGTGTGAGCATTGGTGCTTGACCAATATTTATTTTTAGCTCATCAAAATCCTTCTATTAATTCTTCCCCCACCGGAAACTCTTACCACTCATTGTTATTGCGTGGAGTGGTGCAACTACTACTGAAAATGAAGCTATGAACTTATGCAAGTATTGTGCTTCCCCAAAAAAGCTCCTAACTTTTGTGCAGTTTGTAGGAACTAACCATTTCATGATGGCCTCCATCTTTGTGGGATCTATCTTGAGCTCCCCTCCACCGATCACATAACCCAAATACACCAAAGACTACTGATAAAACTCACATTTCTTGAGGTTATCCAACAGTTGGTGCTTCTTCAAAGTCTCTAACACCTAAATGAGATGTGAGATGTTCTCCTCCCAGGTAGCATTATAAAACAATATATCATCCAAATAAACAATAACAAATGAATATAGATAAGGGCATAAAACATCATTCATTAGTGTCATAAATGTAGCCAGTGCGTTGTATAAAATGAATGGCATAACCAACCACTCATACAAACCTTTCCTTGTATTGAAGGAAATATTCCATGTATATTATTCTTTGACTCGTAACTGATGATATCTTGATTTCAAATCCAATTTAGTGAAGTACTTGGCATGTTGCAGTTGGCCTAATAGATCATCGATCCTAGCCAGAGGGTACCTATTCTTTAGTGTAATCTTGTTCAATTCCCTATGATAGATACACATTATCCAAGTCCCATCCTTCCTAGGTACAATTATTATTGATGTCGATGACTTGTGCTTCTGACCTCTCACATATCTCTTATGCTAGATCTCGAGGGTTGTTATGAATAGACTCATTCACCATGGCTAGGGTTTTTGTGTTTTCTCTTTAAGCCAATTTCTGGATCCTGCAACTTCGCACAAATACCCAAAAGAAAACCTTATATGATACCAATATGATCTGTAAATTGTTGTGGATATTCCACTGGAATAGTTTGTCACAACAGATCTAATAAATGAATTTTAAATCTACACTATGAAGGTTAAAATCCTTTAGATCCCAAAATATTCAGTTATTGATTTTCTACTTATGCATGAAATAGATAAAATATGGAAAATAGAGAACAATAGAATACAATCACACACCATCCAAAAAATAACACAAAGATTTGCTTTGGGAAACCCTTATAGGAGAAAACCCAACTAGAAGGTGAGGTTTCTCTACTCTCTTTTCTCTAGTATGGAAATAATGCAAGTAAAAAGGAGAAGGAACTCTCTATGGAGTTACCTAATACTTGTGGTATGTTAGGTTGCTACCAAACTTTAACCCCCACTATTATTCTCTCTAATTACCCACTCCCAGTTGTTCTACTCTTCTATGGAACAAAATACAATAACATAGAATGGAACCTCTTCTCCTCCTAGTGGCATGATATTTAACATAGCCCAATAGCCATCTAGGGGTAGGTTTTTTACTTCCTCAATCCTCAATTGTGATAAGGTTTCGAACCTTCTAGAATTTTCTTATAAAATCCACTACGTGGCTAGCCCCACATGTCTAAGTAATGGAGGCTAACATGTCATCCCCTTGCACCATGGTGATCAATACGGTAGGTCAACTTACGGTAGGCATAACTTTCATATATGAAATTTGATGAAGGTGATTCTTGAATTGTTGGAAAGGTATCGGTGTATAGAATAATATTGGGGCATTATATGCTTGCAGGTGTCCTTCTTAACACTGTGGGGTTGAATACCTAGGTTTCATCCAGATTTGACCAACAAAATCCCCAAGGTGTCGACATATTAATCCTCATCCATAGACTGAATAAGGTCTCACCCAAGATGCCATGAGAATCACAGAGACCATAGGGTCTTGTGTCGGTTACGAAGGATTAATTACATGGGAATCCATCTAGATTAGTGTTCATACAACCCATTGTGATCTACTCAATGACTAACAACACATAACAACAACTCGTACATTCAATTGACACATTATCAATACATCATAAGACTAGAATCACTGCAACTTTATTATCTTCATTCAACCATTCATAGACATACATTGAGTAACTCATTAGTTGATAGCAACAAAGCCCTTCTCTCTTATATATTTTCCCATTATTACATTGCATAGTGTCATGCGCTTTCCTTTAAACTCTACAAACATTACAGACCCATACTCACAACCAGTTACATTACAAAACATAGGATCAAAGCGATCTCAAGGACATTAGCAACATAAAAACTCACTACTGGCTAACCAGATAAGTAGCTAACATGGATAACTAACCAACCAACTCTCTTTTTGTTGTCGTTGCTATAACACACCCAACCCCCTAAGTACCCTTTTAAGGGATGGGGTATTAAATTTTCATTGTCCGTCAACCATATCCAAACCTCTTCTTGAGTATTCCATTGTTTTATGCTCGTCGAGAGCTTTCCAACGACTGTAAGTTTGTCTAAATCTGAGGTCTCAATCAAAGTTATGGCCCTTTAAAGTTTTAGGTATTTTTCAATGTAAATTCTCTTTAGACACATCATGACATATAATGACTTGTCATGACACATGGCATGGCACTTGGCATGACATATGGCATCTCCTCCGAGTGACACAAGGCCTTCCCACGTGAACTGACGTGGGGTACATATTATCACAGCGCACCTGTCTCTTCGTATCAGGTGCTAACACTTGTCCATCATGCATAGGTTATGTGACGTATGCTAACATCATATCAGATCACTGGCCATCGGACTTACCTACCCTTCGACAAACCCAAATCACTCGATCCGGTATGTGTTGTCACTCGAATCATGCGGGCCTGTCGGGGGTCACCACTTTCTTTGATCCACATTACGACGCGTGGCTACTAGGCACCAGAATGTTGGGTCCTCGAGCGACCAATTTCTTCGCTTCCTAACTCTACGCCAAGTTTGGGATTAGTTAGCATTGTGTACACGTGGAATGACACATAGAATGACACATGGCACTCATTTTCCCCACAGGACCTTGTCCGATCCTACCAAAATTGCATGACATGTGGCACATGGACCACTTGTTGCATGACACATCACCACATGCATCGAGTGTCGGACCTTACTTGTAATGTTGATCTAGAAATTTCCCAGTTCTGGGGATTACAAGGGGATCAGTTAATACTAATCTTATAATTACGAGATCATAATCAAGTTCATCACGGGGTTATGAACCCGTGAGATCTACGACTTGGATTTGATCCGATTTCTCATAGATCTATGGTGGATATATTTTCGCCCACTGGATATTGGCCTATTGGGCTTCCAAATGTTTTGGACTTAAAACTATTTCGGGGTCCAATGCTCCCGTACCCCGGGATGCTAAACTCCCTCCTGAACTTCTACGAAGATCTACGGCCAAGATCCATTGGCTGGTATATCTGACGATTGTTAAACAAAGGTGATGTTGAAAGACTCAAACCAGACAGGGCCCACACTCAGTTCATTCATGAACCAAGAGAAGACAAGTGTCACCCCATTGACACCCTGACTTCCATGTTGGCACAAAACGTCACATATGACGTCACCTATGCTCACAATTTTCATGGAGGGTCAGAACCCCACGTGGGAACCCAACCCACTGAGCATCGAGCCACCAGCCCATCCAATAATTTGAGTTCAGGAAAAATTTTGGGGTTCCGAGATCCAATTGACCCCATTTGAACGTGTTCAATGGCACAGATTTGTTGGCTTCCCGAATCCAACGGCTCAGATCTTAAGGCACTTTTCCAAAGTCTAAATCCCAACATGTTCCCATTCTCTACTCATCTGCAACTGAATATCGACAGGTGTTAACCCTGTGAAACTGTGGTTTCCAAGCTAGCACCTTACAACACTATGACGTCGCATTCTCTCCCTCTCCCTAATTCTTATGCAACAAGGCACAAGACCAAGGGATAGAACCTCGGTCTGCAGACATCGGTGTGTCATAACTTCCAAAGGGGCTTGGACTTAGAATTATTATGGGGTCTAGTGCTTTGGTATCCCGGGACACTAAACTCCCTCTTGATATTTTCGAAGATCTATGGTTGTGATATTTTGACCAGTAGATCTGACGGCCCTCGATCATTCATTGATATCCTAGGATTCAAAGAAATCCTCATGATAGAGATCAATGGTGGAGGTTATCTCCACTTTCATATCCAACATTTTATGTCTTGTCTTGACTTCATCTCGATAAAGGGCCTAGATTTAATCATTAGGCCAAATCTGCGACCACAATCCTCCGAATTGAATTAGGGATCCTCCACTGGCTTAGAATTCCAAGTTTGGACTTAGTCATTTTCGTGAGGGTTTTCCTCGTGTTCTCTTGTAGGGTTTCTAGGTTTTCGATAGTTTCTTCGCCTAGGTTCTAAGTAAATTCATTATCCTCACCCAAGGTACCTTGGTTTCGTCATATCTAGGGTATTCTCATGCTATCAAAACTTCCATATATACCACAATGCATTGTTGCATAAACTTGTGTTTGTGTGTGTGTGTGTGTGTGTGTGTGTGTAGAGACAAATACAATCATGCATACTCACTCCCACATTGCAAATAACATAAACATCTTATAAATTCATGTTTGCAGTTATTCCTACAGATATAGAGATTATCTATAGTTAAGACACAAGATTCTCTTATTGATATATATATATATATATATATATATATATATATATATATATATATATATTCATTTTATGCACATACAGGGCATCTCCTGAAGTAAGCAATCAGACTTCAAATTCATTATACAAATTCATCAAATCCATTCATGCACTCTAGTTAATACATAGAATCGATACAAGGAACTTATCTAAAATTTTAGAGATATGTTGGCCACTACTATAGGGTGAACCTCTCTCCACCCAACCATAGGCAAGGTTTTGCTAACCTCTKCTACAACCAACCACCCCCAACCTAGGGTACGATGTCACGAGACGATATCTACAATATTTTCAGAAAGTCTCTACAACTTCTCTTCCCTATCTATCTCCAACTTCTCTCGGCCTATGCCCATCTGTATTTGTTTTCCTCCTATCTTTCATTGCACCCTCCTTTTTCATGTCTTCTCCCCCAAGGTTTCGGGGATCATGCCAAAAATTTCCTGAAGGTATGTTTCCCATCCTTCCTTAACTTCCAAAGAAATTGTTTTGACTACTATCTTGAATGATAATCAGTTATTCAAGGTTGGGGACAGTTCAGGTCTGCACCACTTTTAATTAGACAGGGTACTTCCTGGAAGATTCATTTAGATCAGTAATTACCTCCCTCTTTCCCATTCCTCTCATGAAATCATAACCTGTGAAGGCCATCCCTTCAGTAGTAGCTCAACATTTCTTTGTTATATTAAAATCAAATATATTGCACAATACAAAAATAAATGAAGGTCCATTGTTTTTCCTTGAGTACATAACATTTATTCCTATAGTTTGTCATAATAGTGCTTATATTTACAGTCTAGGGGAAATGGGGGTGTTACAATCCCCTCACCCCTAAATGTGTTGGGTTGTTATATTCTTTGCAGTGAAATTCTATTCGAGGTTAATCGACTGACGGTTGAAGTCGAGGTGGATCGACAACAAGTCAGAGATCAAGGTGATTCGATCAGGTAAAGTCGAAGTCGAAGTTTGAGGCAGTTCGACATGGTAAAGGAATCGACAGTAATTCGAAGAGGTCAACCAACAAGAGGTTGACAGGTGCATGTGTGGCAACCGACTGAAGACCAAATGAAGGTTGATTGGTAGTCGACTAGTAATATGACTTGGAGTCGACTGTAACATAATTCCGATATTTGTGGGATTTGTAGCCAATGATTTGCATGGATCTGTAACCATTTTTGGGTGCCAAGTATTTAGGGGGTTTCCTGTTGTAAATACTATAAAAAGGTGTGTTGTAAGGACATAAAGGCTAATGAAAAAAAATGAATCATAGGATAGCCAGTCTTTAGAGAAATCTTTAGATGTAGGTTGATGGTCATGTAGATGTAAGCCAGATTAGCTATAAGGTTGTTCTTTTGCAGGAAAGAGGGTATGATTTTGATTCTTAGGTGTGGACCAAGGTTAGACATGTAACCTTTTATTCAAATTTAATATGACAACAAGAGAGTTTAGCACTCGAGGAATGTTGGTTTTCCCAGTTTGGGTTTCCAGGGTAAAATCTTTGTGTACTATGTGATTGCTTTGTCATTTATGTTCTTGATTAAATTCTTCTTCTCTTCTACTAGGTTTAGTGTGGAAGTGTCTCTCATTTCCTGACAAGTGGTATCAGATATTTGTTATGCTTTGACGAGTGTATCGGATCTTTATTTACCAATATTGAATATGAGAACTAAACCCTAGGCACAGTAAGAGTTGTAATTCATAAATTGTGTTAAAGATCGTGGTAAAGAATGGCGAGCAGTTCAAGAATATAGATAAAAAAATTCAATGGCCAGAATTTTTATCTTTAGAACCTTAAAATGGAATATCTTCTTGTAGATCGATAACATGTCTTGCAGATTCGGTACTACTGAATGTCTCGAGTGAATATTTGGCCAAGAAACTGTGGGACAAGTTGGGAAGCTTATACCAGTGGAAATCTTTGGTAAATAAGTTGTTTCTCATAAAGAAACTGAATATTCTAAGAATGAGTGATGGAAGTTCGGTGACTGAGAATTTAAATTCATTTAATACCATTTTAATCCAATTATCATCTGTGAATATTAAAATCATTGAGGAGGAGAAGTGTATAATCCTATTATGTTATTTTTCAGATTCATGGGATAGCTTAGTCATGGCTATAGGGAGTAATACAACCACATTAGCACTAAAAGATGTGGTTGCTTCTCTGTTGTCAAAATAAATGAGAAGAAAGAACATGAAAGGATCGAACAAAGATGCTTTAGAGGTGAGAGGTCGATCAGTTGAAAGAGATAAAGGAAATTCTCTGGTAGAAAGTATAAGTTGAAGGGTATATCAAAATCCCCAGTTCAGTCGACAAGAATATGTTGGAAATGTGGTAAATATTGGCATTAAAAAAAGTACTGTAAGTCAAGGGTGATGGAAGTTAGTATGAGATCCGATGAGAAATAGTCGACTGAGAGAAAGACAAACCTGGATAAGGGAGGTGATGTGTACCTGGCATTGACCAGTACACAGTTGGATCAAGGTGTTTGGTTGATCGACTCGATAGCATCCTATCATATTACACCACATATAGAATGGTTATGCGAGTATGAAAGATATGATGGAGGTGATGTGTTCCTGGGGGACGACTCGACAACCAATATTTTCGGACAAGGAAGAGTTCATCTGATATTGCAGGATGGGAGGAAAAGAACCCTTCCAGGTGTGCTACACATTTTAGTTTTGGCAAGAAATCTAATATATGTGAGTAAGATTAGTGATGATGGGGTACACACTCTATTTTATAAGGATTCGTGCAATATGGTCAAGCGTGTGATGGTATTAATGAAAGGATTTTGGATTGGAACCATATACAAGTTATTATGGAATGTCAATTCGACTGAATGCAACAACATTGTTGCTCCTAAAGTTGACTTGACTTCGACTCAACTCGACCCAACTTGGGCTGAGTTGGTATAAACCAAATTGACAAGTCATGATAAAATCGACTCGACCAGACTATGGCACGAGAGGATGGGACACATTGGAGAAAAAGGACTTCGAGCTATGTATAGCAAACGTATGGTCGAAGGGTTTCCTAAATTTGGTTTAGAGGTCGAGTTTTGTGAACATTGCATATATGGAAAAGAAATTCAGGTGAGGTTCTCATCTAGAGCAACAAGGGAAAATGGGATTCTAGAATTGGTTCATAGTGATGGGTTTGTCTCGGTTACAGTGCCTTCACTTGGTGGATCTCTGTATTATGTCTCTTTCATAGATGATTTTTTCAAGAAGACATGGATATATTTCCTAAGGAAGAAATCAGAGGTTTTCGAGAAATTTAAAGAGTTTAAATCTCTTATAGAAAACCATATAGATAAGAAGATTAAGGTGTTGAGAACTGACAATGGTGGTGAATTATGTGGAAAAGAATTTGATCATCTCTATAAGTAGTGTGGAATAGCATGCAAAAATACCACACCATATACCCCATAGAAAATGGAGTTGTCAAGAGAATGAATAGAACGTTGATGGATAAGGCAAGGAGCATGCTCAGTGGTGTTGGGCTTGCACATGAATTATGGGCAGAGGTAGTCGACACTGCAAGATATCTGGTGAATATGTCTCCTTCGTCGGTGCTAGTCGACATGACTCCACATGAGGTATGGTCCGGTAAGAATCCTTTAGTTTCACATCTCAAAGTATTTGGTTGTGATGCATTTCTGCATGTTCCCAAGGAAAAGAGGAGCAAGCTAGACAAGAAGGAAATCAAATGTATTTTCATTGGATATAAAAAAGGAATGAAAGGATATAAGCTTTGGGATCCCTGTTATAAAAAGATTTGCCTCACCCCATGCAATCTTGAACAGAATGCCTTTTTCCATTTCCCTATGTAGACTTGTCATCCCTTTTTGCAAATCCCAGAGATAAAAATAAAAAATTTCCACATATACACACCTTGCCTACTATACAACATTTGTATACGTAGGTTGCACCACTACAGCCCGCGTACATCGGGAAATGTGCCCAAAATTGAAAAATAGTGTTGGGTTTCCATGTCACGTCACGAGATCAATGAACCTTGGCCTTCCATATACTGGAAATGTTCTGACTCAGCCCTTCAGTTCCACTTGAAGGCTATAAATGGGAAAATTCCAAGAGACTATGGAAAAGAGGAGAAAGAATTCAACTTTGAGAGAAAAGTTACTTTGGAGGAATTATTCACTTCACATTGAGTCTGCATCCCTTTTTCCTTTAAGTCTGAACACAATGTTCAACCCCCAAGCTCTTCCCTTATTGATTGAGAACTTCATTGTCTCTCTTATATGATCTTGCCTTTGGTGGAGGATTGAAGTGGTGGAGGCCCAGTTGGAAGGAACTCAGTTTCTCAGTTTCAAACCGTGTCGACACGGAAGTCTGTAACTTATGCACTTCTGCTGATGATATCTTAATAGAAATACTCCTTTCTCGTCCAATTGATATCTTGCAAATATTTGAATTATTATTCCATCGGAGTACTTGTTATGAATGTTAATGGATTCTGCTATTGAATTTCCTAACATCATATATTATCACCATATGCTTGCATTGCTTGGTTGTTGAGGACTAGTTGCAGGTATATTTCTTTGGGTCAAGTGCTCAACGGTGGACTTCGTCAAACATCTGGACGAGGTAGGAATTTTATCTTGTCTTGCTAGCATATTTGTTTATATAGCATACTTGAGAATAGAGTTGATTTTTGCAGTCATTTTCGTCTGTTGTGGTTTACCTCTAACCATAGAGAGAATTTTCTCGTAACAGAATTGGCGACTGTACTGGGGATTGAATCTTCTTTTTGGGGGGTTCGGAGTGCTTTTCTCCTTAGATTTATCTTGTTTATATTGATTTTCTTGTCGTATGATTGCTTGACAGCCTCTGTTCACTCTGGGTCTGAGTCTTTCATCCTTCTCCTTAGCCTAGCTGTGTTTTGACACATATGCACGGTTTTTTGCTTGACAGTCGCATATATAAGTGTGTTGTCCTTCTGCAAGCTATGTACATACGCGCTTTTCCCTTGAGCAGTCGCGTACATCAACCTTTGTTTCTTGATTGTTGGGTTTGGTAGTTACTGGGTAGGTTTTGATGATTGTTGAGTCTTCTTGGGTCTTTGTAGTGATTATTAAGTGTATGTGGAATGACAGGAAACCTTTCTTTGGTTGAATTTTTGGGCGGTGTCTTTCTCATCATCTTTTCATTTTGATTGTCCTTATACATTGGGCTAGGTGTTTTTCTCCTTGATATCCTACTTGGCTTATCTATGTCTATACATAATAGAGTCTTTCTATATCAAGTTGTTGTTCAGTCCATGCATTTTAATTTTTCTTATATTGAAAATACAAAAATATGAGGCATTTTACATTGATTGGCATGTTGATATTATGAGTCTTCGTCATTTATCTTACTGCATGTAAAGAAAGATTGCATTTTTATTTAGAATTGCATAATTGAATTGAAAATTGCATTTTTTAGGAAGCATATCATTTATTGAAAATTGAAGTTAGGATTTTGCAATGTATTCATATTTAATTTACTTGTTGAGTCATAACATCACTAGTTTCACGATCGCCCTTTTGAGTAAGCATGGCCATTAAAATTAACGTTGTAATTTAAAATTGATTAGTAACGATTTTATTTTCTAGGGTGCACAAACTAGATTAGGATTTAGTGCCTTGGAATAAGATTTTGTGAGTAAACTTCTCCAGGGCTATTAAATCAACATATGTGTCTGACTAAGGGAGTGGAGAAATCCGTTGTATAATTGAAAATATCAGGAGGCTCCGCTTACACTGGAGTTAATCACAAGATCGTGCGAGGTCGGTTGAAGGGATATCCCCCTGATACATTCTTAGTGTAAGAGATATTTTTGGGGATCTATTCATATCTAGGGATCTTGCTAGTTCCCTTACCTCCATGAGAGGCAGTGCTTTCAAGGTTTCGGGCTTTGCTACCCTGCCCATACGGTGCACCTAACTTACGACTACTCCCACGTGCATCGGTTATACTATGGTTTCTTAGTTTCTTGGTTTCTTAGGTGCCACATAGGTTACTTGCAAGGGTTATTCTACAGGTACCCTCGATCAGATAAGGGTCGGACAACACACAGCCTTTATGGAGGATTACCTCTCTAGGGGGATCTGACCGACTAGTTGTTAAGCCCACAAGGGCCCTTATAACTTATTTGGTTTCCTCCAATATTTAGCAGCGGAGTCTCAGTCCCCTCTTGGGTGAGGCATACCTACTTTAGAGAGGGAGGTCCCTTTTAGCCACTTTATCCTGTTTGCATGCATATTGGTTGTTTGATTATTTTTGGGGTTCCTCTCCACATCAATCTCTCCCATCAATAGACATCAATCACATCCAACCATTCTTCTAGGATAACATTGTTGGATCATGTTGTCATTGATGCTAATGGTTTGATTGATTGATGTCAAGTGATTGATTGATTTCAAA
>JASDQU010011466.1:67982-85452 GCA_032191745.1 Picea mariana | reverse complement strand
GAAATCATGTATAAAAATCACATAGTAAATGAAGCCATTTATGGAGGGCGAAGACATGGGCCCACACACACTTGAGTGAATCAGATCTAAAACTACTTTCAATCTTTTGCGACTAACAATAAAAGATTTCTTTACATTTTTTCCTAATACACAACCTCTACAAACTTCATCATGCTCAAGCTGCATAGGAGGCATACCGCTTACCATTTTTTGAAGGATTGGAAGTGCCTTGAAGTGAATATGGACGAATCTTATATGCCATAGATCACATGTGCTGGGTGTGCCATGGAAAAGGGATTCAATGAGCTTTGGAACTTTGTAAAGACATCATTCTTTGTGTCCAATGACGATGGATGAGATGAGATCTGTATCCTTGAGCCACAAGTGGGCCTTTTTCTCCATGAAAAGAACTTTGTGGCCATGGTCTTCCAGAACTCCAATTGAGATCAAGTTCTTGGTTAACCCTGGAACATATAAGACATCATTAATRTGMAAAATAATACCARATTGCAAATGGAATGTAACAAAGCTAATTCCTTTGATCTCATAGCTCACATCATCTCCCAGTTCTACTTGCGAAGAGAAATTTGCTTATTTTAGGTCATCAATAAATTATTTTCTCCCATTCATATGCCTGGAGGCACCACTGTCAACCAATCATGAGTTTTCCATGTTATTCAAGGTACTTGTCAAGGTTGAAACAAGGTAGTATTCTTTCTTGTTTTCTTGGTTATTTATGATCTTGCCAGACTTCCTTCTGGAAATCCCTTCCTCTTCTTATTCAACAGCTACATCATGAACCTTACCTTTATTTCCTTTCTTCATATGGGGAAAACATTTGTTAAAGTGTCCCTTCTTCTGATAGTTGAAAAAACTTTCCTTTGAGATGTCAAAATCCTTACCTTTGAAACTAGCTTTGTCTTTCTCCTTCTGACCAGAGAATTTATTACGAGAAAAAAATATTTTCCCTTTCTTAGCTTTGGCAAATAATGCAGTGAGTTCTTCTTTAGAAACACCATATCTACTCTGGATCCTGCCTTCTTCCTGAAGGAAGTCATACTACTGCCTATGAAAGTTTGGCTGAGTTTCCGTTCCAGTTATTCCAGCTAGAAAACTTTCCTAGGAGGATGGGAGACCATCCACTGTAGTCTGCACCAAGTCATCATTATCAACTTCTACGATGATCATGTGTAGTTGATATCTAACTTGAGAGATCTTGGTGAAGAATGATGCCACTGTGTCATCCTTATCCGTTTTGAGTGTCTGAATCCACTTCTTCAGAATTCTCTTTTGACTAGGTGCTTTAGTCTCATATAGATTGGTGAGAGTGTCAAAACACTCCTTAGCAGTATTCAAGGAAGCTATGACGGTCATGATAGTGTGCTTCACTGAATCAAATATGATCCTTTTCACCTTATCTTGGCTTTTCTTGAAATTAGTCCTCCCTACATTTGTAGTAGGCTCCTCTACTACACCAGTAACAAACGCATCCAAATCATGCTCTTCTAGAATATTCAGGATTCTAGCTTTCCAGACATTAAAGTTTGATGTGCCTTCAAGCCCATCTTCAGGCTTCACTGCTATGGATTCTATTCTTGTGGGTTGATCTGTAATGTGCTTCAACGAACCCTACGTGAGCTACAAGTTGCTGCAAAAATGTGGTTGTTTCATGCCCTGTGCTCTGATACCATGTTAATTTTATGGTAGTATTTAGATATGATTAGATTTTAAAAAATTAGCACTGTACTTGAATCAGACTTTAAAACTAAAATGCACAATTACCATAATAGACGAATGCCATAAACATTCATCCAGAGTACACAAGATTTACCCTGGGGAAAGCCGAATGGAAAAACCCCAACAAAAGGTGATCTTTCTTATTTGAAAATATATGAGCTAGGAGTAGATACAATATCCTTTCTATATTTACACAGACCAAGAGGGTATGCTTGATAAACTCACTAATACGCCGTGCTAGATCCAATTTGATCTCTGCAGAATAAGCAACCTCAAACACATCCAATGGCAACTTGCGAAAGCTGCAGAAGGTTTCTTCCTTCTTCCCACGCTAAACCCCGTTACAATGAAACTCTTCTCTTCCTCTCAGTATCAACAACACTTTATGCTTTACCCAGAGGTTCCTTTTATTACAAAGAATCAACCTCCAAGAAGATATTCGTTGTAGTTATCTTAGATCTCCTTTACTTAGTTAGGCATTAAGGTTTTCTTCTATTAGAAGTCACTTTAATTCCTTAAGTTACTAATTACTTAACTTAATTTATGACCTAACTCAAGAGTCACTCAAGTTAATAATTGAATAATTAATTAACTCATTAATTATTTAAATTAATAATTATTTACATTAATATTTATTCAAGTTATCTCAACTTGAATTATTTAACTTATTTATTTAGTTTAATTATTTATCTAAATAATTATTTAAGTTAATATTCACTCATGTTAACTCAACTTGATTGATTTAGCTAAATAATTACTTCCGTTAAATATTCATTTATTTAACTTTATTTAGTTTAACTTAATAATTATTCCAGTTAACTATATATTACTTAACTTGATATTCACTCAAGTTGCCTTAACTGATTTAATTACTTAAGTTAAACCCATGCATGCTAAGTCACTTATACCGAGAACATCTTTAATTGTCGATCATTCAACATGCATATGACTTGTCCAATCATGTTATACGTAGGAGTTCAATTTCACTCAAGCAAACACAAGTTCCCTCATGCATGGTCACACATGCCAACACAATAGCTCATTACATAACATATTTGTAGCTCAAGTATAAGTAAATAATCACTTGTCTCGGGATGTGCTTCTATAGTTCTCCAACACAATTTGGTCACATGCTACAATTGCTTATCTAGATTTGATTAGACTCTAGACAAGGTCTTGTAGCTTAATCCATCTCGAGTGACCTAGGAGAACTACACATCACTTTTGCCAACTAGGCAACACTAGCATTTTCTCAAGTTAGACTGATTTACATCTAGAATCTTGTCCTGAACAACATGATCCTTTTCTCCAAGTCTCAAGTTCTACCAAAGGCAGTCTTGGAGAATGTCTTACGATGCTGTAATTTTAACAGATCTTACTCAAACTAATGATTTCGATCTGGTTGAATGGCAGAGACAGACTGGCAAAATGGTTGCCCGAAGGATGACTCAATCATCTGCTAATGTAAAAAATCTATAGAGCATGGTAATCAAATTGTGTCAACAACTCAATAATGAGAATACTATTAACGGGAATGAAGTTAACAAAGTTAGAGAATTGGAAGGTCAAATTGCATCAATCACTGTTGCTAAAAAAACAACCACAAATTATTAAGGAATCCTGGATGAAAAGGAAAAAAATATCAAGAACTTGAAAGCTAAGTTGAAAATTCCTAATTTTCAACTTACTGAATCTAAAGAGTTAATTGAAGCCTATCAAGAAAAATATAAATTACAGTTAGAAAATATTGCTCTGAAGGAAATTATTGCTGCCCTAGCTCAAGAAATCACTGGGTTGAAAATAGAAAAGGAGAAGCTCCATAAGGAATATGCAGAAGAGATTATCAAAGTTCATCAAGGGAGTCAGGTTCATGATTCTTCTACTGAGTTTTTATTACCAGTGATAGATTTAAGTTCAATATCCGATCATCAAGAAAAAAATCAGAAAAGAGAAAAGTATATAAAGGAACTTGAAGGACAGGTTGAACACAAAAATAACAGTATTAATACTCTATTGGAGGAAAAGCAGAATTTAAATAAATTATTAGAGGATGCATTGGAACAAACAACCAACACATAACACTTAGTGGAAACGAGGAAGATACTTTGGGATCAAATAATCAATATTATGGATCAATTCAGACTTCATCATGAAATCCATCAATATCGTGAGACCATGACTATAAATAATGCTCAATTAGATATTAGTAACCATCTTCCTGACATTAAGAAGAAAATACCACAAGCAGAAAGTATTATTGATTTCATGAAATCCCTCTCCGATCATGATATTAAGTTTTGAACTATTATTAGGTTTCTTTTTAATTTACTAGATAACAATAGCATAGGTAGGATCACTGAGAGAAACACAATCACAAGATACACAAAATTTATTCTGGGAAACCCTCATGGGGGATAAAACCCATCAAAAAATTCCTTAATATATATAGCCAATACAATGCCAAGACAATAAACCAAAACACTAGAGAATATCCAACACTGAGCAACGCTTTTCTCTTCCTTCTTCTTCCAACTGCAGCTACCAAACTTGCGCACTTGATGAGTGAGTGAGTGAGTGAGATAATGAGGCTCTAGATTTCTTTATTTATACTAAATGGCAGGCGCTGGAAAGGTGTCTCTTCACTGGGTAGGAATGACTTCTCCTCTTAGTGGTTAAAACCACTTTAATTAGGCCTCGGGGCCGACTTCTTAATTTGCATAATATAATTAGGGTTTGACCAATACACAAAAGGGGATTTGGTCAAGTACAAAGCCCGACATGATCAATCCACAAAAGGGGATTGATCTGATGAATAATAACTCAATAACAAATATAATACTCTTTGCAGTTACAATATTTCAACAGTCCCCCTTAACAAGAAGGGTATTCTTGTAACGTCCCCGACTGCTCATGGCCAGGACACGCTACAAAAGAGAACACTCTTGTTCTCTCTGCGGAACCTACTGTAACATACCCAACTTATAATTGAGATATTCCACTTAACTTTTTTGAACTGCATTGAATTGAAAATATATACACACATAAATATTGCAGAAACGTATACATAAAATGTAAATAGACAAATACATTACGCAAATGAATGAATTCATACTCAAGTAACAATAATGTAGACATGCAACATATACAGGGAATACCCATAAAAATAAACACATAACTAACAATGCATCACATAAATTTATCACACAATTGACATTTATGTTTGTAAGAATATCACCAACTGCGTGCAGACCTTCCACGAGCCTCCTAGCTTTAGACCACATTGTTCATCACTCTCAACAGTGAGTCACCCCCGAGCTGGGACTAAACTCCACTCGGGTAAAGGGATTCCTAACCAGGCTAAAGGCTCATAGACAACAAGAAAGACTCCATCTCAGGCGCCAAATCAAACAAACAACCTAAAGTCCCTCATTCCCCACATGCCTATCCCACCTAGGAAGTGTGCCCCTTCTCTTCTCAACAGTCCTTCGGCTGCCCCACTTCCTTTTCGAGCTTCAACAACAGGCCGGACAGGAAGTCCAAGAGCACTGTAGCTACAGTTTAGCACCTTCAGGAAATTAATTCCCAGCATTTCTCTCACACAGAGAATTTCTCACGGGCCTGACAACCCGCCTCTTCAATATCCCACGGACCTGACAACCCGCTTCTTCAGTCCAACTCCCAAGCTAACCAACTACACAAACAAGAATGGCTATGGATACAAGTTCTGGTACAGTGACAGTAAGGTATGAAGGATAACTGACTGAGTAAGTGATCATGGAATGATGGATGAATGATGGGCAGAATGATGGAAAATATCATGGAAAAGATGGGAAAATGAACTAAGTCCCAACAATATGTATGCATGTCCCCAACTTGACACTTGTCATGTTGGGAGCTACTTTGGCCCATTTGTCCCCAACTTTATAACTTAGGAAAAAATAATTATCCATACTTTATAATTTAATAAATATTAATATAATATTCCTTTTTGGCTTAAGCTCCCTAGCTTAGCCCTTTTCCTTAACTTTTGGCCCTCACTTTCCCTAACTAGTGGATTTTAGTCCCCATTTCTTTTATCATGGTTGGTCTACACACAACGATGTATTTTATATTAATCATGAGACATATACAAAAGTAGGCACACTGGCCTTTAACATCTAGGCTCTCCGGCCTAATTCCAAAACATAAGCATCCTAGCTTATAATAACTGGCTCACCTTCCTATAAAACAAAACATACACACAAAGGCTTGATGGCCTCAACATCGCACTCACTTACGATGCTGCGCGCAGTATCCTCGAATGTGCACACTACATCATTTTATTGCGCAGTACATGCGCTCACTATGCCATGAAAGGTGCATTACAAAATGATGTCAAACATCTCACCAACTTACGTACATTTGCATTTACATTTACAATTGGGTTCGATCGAGGGATATTACAATCCCCTCCCCTTATTTATGCACTGTCCTCAATGCATCATGTACCCATATATAGTAAAATTTTAAAAAATCCTCAAAAAGATGCGAGTATTCTGCCTGCATTGCATCCTCATGCTCCCAAGTAGCATCCTCAGGACCATACAAGATACATTGGACCTTTACAATCCCTATGGATCGATTCCAGAGCTGTTTGATTTTCTGGTCCATAATGCGTACCAGATACACTTGAAAATTGCCTTCTTTCTCCACCTGAATCACATTCCAGTCAATACCATGATTATCATCAGGTATATATTTCTTTAGGAATGCCACATGGAATACATTATGAACAGACATATATTCAGGAAATGCAATCATATAAGCTACTGGACCAATCCTCCCCAGGATTTCAAATGACCCACAATAACGAGCTGCCAACTTTGAACAATTTCCCAACTTCAGGGAACTTCTGTTGGCCTTCACTTTCAAGAATACATGGTCTCTCACATTAAATTCCCTGTGAGTTCTACCCTTATCAGCATATATTTTCTACCTGTCTTGGGCAGCCTTTAAATTTTGTTTTATTTTCAACATTTGCTCCTCCATTTCCCTGAATAAATCTGGCCCAACCACTACTCTATCTGCTGGGTTATTCTAGCTTATAGGAGTATTGTACTTTCTGCCATAAAGTGCCTCAAATGGACTCATCTTTAGAGATGCCTGGTACCCATTGTTATAAGCAAACTCTACCAAGTGTAGGTAGTATTCCCATTTTGATGGTTTATCAATCACATACATCCTCAACATATCCTCAATCACTTGATTCACCCTCTCTGTTTGTCCATCTGATTCTGGGTGATATGTTGTACTGAAATTCAAATTTGTTCCAAATCCACTAAATAATCCATTCCAAAATTTTGAAGTAAATTTTGGATCTCTGTCAGACACAATTGTCTTGGGTATGCCATACAATCGAGAAATTTCTTTGATATAAACATCAACAACGTTGGCTTCCTTGTGAGTGAGCTTCACTAGAATAAAATGGGCATCTTTTGTAAGCTTATCCACCACTACCATGATAGAATCATGTTGCTTGTTTGTTTTGGGCAGTTTGGTAATGAAATCCATGGTTACAAATTTCCACTTCCACTCAGGAATGGGTAATGGATATAGCAAACCAGCTGGGTGTGTATGCTCAACCTTTACCTTTTGACATTCCAAACATTTGAAAATAAAATCAACAACTTCCTTCTTCATGCCTGGCCAATAATATTGGCTTTTGAAAACTACAATAGTTTTCTGATATCCTGGGTGCCCAACATAAGGTACATTATTCATTTCTCTCAATATCATATTTTTCAATTCCTGGGAATTTGGTACATAAATTCTGCCCCTGTACATGAGAATTTCATCATTATCTAACTTGTATTCTCCAATTTTCTGCTGCAAATTACCTTGCTGTAATTTTGCCACTAATTCCTTGTATTGCAAATCTAAATTTGCAGCCTCTAAAACTCCGTGTTTCAAATTTGATTGGTACATGCTAATGGTTGTAGCATGCAATTCATGCACTCTTCTGCTGAGTGCATCAACCACTTTGTTCTCTTTCCCTTTGATATGCTTTATATCAAAGTCATATTCACTTAGCAATTCTAACCATCTGCTTTACTTAGCATTTAGAGTTGGTTGATTAAATAAATATTTCAGACTGTTGTGGTCTATCCTTAGCTCAAACCTTTTTCCCATAAGGTAGTGTCTCCACTTCCTCAAGGCATTCACTATGGCTGCCAACTCCAAATTAGGAGTGGCATATTGTCTTTCATGTTCCTTCAACTTCCTTAATTCATAACATATAACAAACCCATTTTGATTGAGGACTCCACCAAGTTCTTCTTTACATGCATCTATGCATACAATGAATTCTTCATTTGGATCTGCAATCCTTAGTATTAGATCACTTTTTAATAATTGTTTCAAGTGTTGGAAATTCTTTTCACAATCCAATGTCCACTGAAACTTCATACCCTTTCTTTGCAAGGAAGTGATTGGATGTGAAATCTTTGAAAATCCTTCAATAAATCTCATGTAGTAGCCTGGAAGGCCCATGAATGCTCTGACCTCTGTCACATTCTTTGGCATTGACCATTCTCTAATGGCTTCTATCTTCTCAGGATCCACTGATATCCCATCCTTTGAAATGATGTGACCCAAATAGTGAATTTGCTTCTGATAGATTGAGCACTTGCTCAATTTGGCATACAATTGATGCTCCTTTAATACTTGCAACACCATTCTCAAATGATGCTCATTCTCTTCTTCTAATTTAGAATATATAAGAATGTCATCTAAAAAGACAATGACAAACTTGTCTAAGTATTCTCGGAAAACACCATTCATTAAGCACATGAAAACAACTGGTGCATTTGACAACCCAAATGGCACCACTATGAACTCATAATGACCATACCTTGTCTTGAAGGAGGTCTTACTGATATCTTCCTCTTTAATCCTTACCTGATGGTATCCTGACCTGAGATCTATCTTTGAAAAGATATTGACATCCTTCAATTGATCAAAGAGATCATCAATCATTAGCAGATGATACTTGTTCTTTACAGTCACTTTATTCAATTGTCTGAAATCAATGCACAATCTTAATGTCCCATCTTTCTTCTTCACGAACAAGACTGGGGCACCCCAAGGTGACACACTTGGGCGTATATACCCCTTCTTCAGAATTTCTTCAAGATGCATTTGCAACTCCTTTAGCTCTGGGGTACTCATTCTGTATGGAGTCTTTGATATTGGAGCTACTCCAGGCATTAAATTTATAGATAAATCAATATCTCTCTTTGGGGGTAGTCCTGGCACCTCCTTGAACACATCTTCAAAATATTCTAGGACTGCATAATCTTCCAAATTTGGCACCTTATCTTTAGGTGTCTCTTCCCTATGTGTTGCAAATATTTGACACCCTTTCCTGTAACATTTCTTCAGTTGGAATGCTGAAATTTCTTTGATGGTTACTGCCTTAGGAATTCCCCGCACTTTCCTTAGCTTCCCTTCCTCATCCAAGCAAGTAAATGCTTTGTTATGACAGTTCAGGATAACATGATGTTGGTCCAACCAATCCATCCCAATTAGACAGTCATAGGAACCTAAAGGCAAGATGTTCAAATCTGCCTTGGTGTTCAGTCCATTCATGTCCATAAGACATGACTTAACCATCTCATTAACTTTTCTTTTGGCTTCGGTAGCCAGATGCACCAACCAAGATTTTCCATGCTTTCTTCTTGGAAAATGCAAACCTTCCACCATCTTAGGATCTATATAACTATGAATAGCTCCTAAATCAATTAAATTAGCAATGGTTTGGTTGATGATCATACCTTCCACTTCAATCATATGTGACTGATACTCTGCTTGCTTGTTGTCCAGGGCTGCATAGATCCTAGGTACATTTCTTCCCATGTGCTCCACTGTTTCAACTTGCTGTACATTGTGAACAATCCTCCCTTTTTCATCTCTGTGAGGACAATATCTGAACATATGATCTCCTTTACAACCCCAACATTAGGTGGTTGCCTTGGCCTTTGACCCCCTGTCTCAATATTTTTGGGTTCTCTAGGAGCTTGTTGTCCCTGAGGGTTATTTTTGAAGAATGGTGACTTATTTCCCTTCTTCCTCTGGTCCATCTTGAATTTCTTTTTGTCTTCCCAAACTTTTTGGAAAGTTGGTCTTTCTTTCTGCTGATCATATAGGCATTTATCTCGTCTTATGGTCTCCTCCAATGTCTTGGGATCATCATATTGTATTTTGTCACTGATGAATGATGGCAATCCACTCAAGTACCTTTGAATATTGTATGTCTCATCCTTGATGAAAGAGACATACTTCAGCAGTTCTAAAAACCTTCTTTCATATTCATCAATGGACATACTTCAAAGTTTGAGTTCAAAGAACTCTTTCATTTTCTTGTCATAATATCTCTTAGTCAAGTATTTCTTCTCAAAATACCTCTTGAATTCCCTCCAAGTAGCACTTTTCTCTTTAATGTGATGCACCTGCACAAGCTAATCCCATCACATGGATGCCTTTCCCTTGAGTTGATAGATGGAAATTCTACCTTCTGCATGAGAAGAATAATTATGCAATTGGAAATACTTTCTCATGCCCAGGAACCATGTCTCTACATCTTCATCCTTCTTGTGCTCACCATCAAATGTAGGAGGTTTGATTTTGTTCATTTCTCCTCTTAGCTCATCTGCACCATATCCTTTATTCTTCTTGACAGGGGATGGACTTGATCTGCTGTGTGTCCTCTTATTGGAATGCTTTTGGGAGTGATGGTGATGCCTGCTAACACTTCTTGTTCTTCTTTTCTCATCATGAGACCTGTGACTTCCAGATTTGCTTGAGCCACTCTCCTTATCCGATTTATTTTCTATTCTATTCAAGCTCTCCAATAACTTCATGTTGAAGTCATCCTGTTGCTCCTTGGATCTCATAAGCCTTTCATTATCATCTTTATGGCTTTGCACATCCTTCTGCAAATTTTTAATGGTCTCTGCCATATTCATGTTTTCATCTCTTTCTTCTCCATTTCCATTGGAGTTTGTTCCTTCAATGCCCAAATGGACATCCATCTCTATGACTTCATCTTCCTGACTGTAAGTCCCCTATGCCTCTTCCATTCCTTTGGAATCTTTGTTGATCCTGATCTTGTTGTTATTAATTTTGCAAAATGTGCAGCCAACAAAACTCTGTCAGGCTAACTGTTTCAATATTTCATGAAAAATATGAACCATTTTGGCTCAATAATATATCATAATTATTTCTTCTGATTTCTTGAAAAATTGAGTGCCCAACTCAATTTTCTAGGTGGATAATTATATTCTACTGTCCAAGACCTTTCCAACGCCTTCTCACATGCTCAATTCCAAGTCTTGAGCAGAAATTTATGGTCTTTTTAAATTTTCCCATTAATTTTTTTGTTCATTTTTTAACTTGGCACAACTCTGTGTTGTAATTATGCCTTTTTGCACCAACCCCATTGGATTTTTCTCAGGATATCAATGGGTTTCCTCATATATATATTATGGATATTCTGTCCAAGTTTCACCTCTTTCTGGGTTCTAAGTTGATAGTTACAGCTTGCTGAAGTTCTAGGCCAATTTGTGTTTTTGGTCTGGAATGCTACAAGTATCTTATTTTCCATATTAAACATATTTAACACGCCCAAAAATTTAATTCAGCTTTGGGAATGTCTTCTATGTCTTAATATATTTCCATTGACTACTCTTGAGCTTCAATCCGATTATGGAGCAGAAAGTTATGGCTCTTTGAAGCTAGCTGGGTCTTATAATTTACCCTTCACTGTTTGTGCTGTAACTTTCTCATAAAAGCTCCGTTTGACGAACAATTTACACCATTAGAAAGATATCTCCGAGCTCTCTCATTTAAGCTGTAGAGGTAATGTGTACCTTTGGTACACCTCTTTCTCGTGGTTTTTCAGTTGTTAAAAATGCTCTTAAGGCCCTCAAAAATGCGCTGCAAAAAGATGGCGTTCAAATGATATAAAACATCGCAGAAAATCACTTGTTTTCTGTTGTTGTTCACCTTCCAAATGGCTTCGTGTGCACAAAATTCAACCCATACACACATATATAGAATGCGCAGAAACACCACAAGGTAATTCATGCTTCACACACCTATAACCACTGTGCATTTCTTCTCTGGTGCGCTAATAACTTGCACGCACTACTTTTGTACCGCGTGCCAATATTCACCGCGAATAGTTTTGGTTCTTATAATATTACCTGTTGTGCACACTTTTTTGTATCACACACTAATCTTCCGCGTTCATTTCACTCTATGCGTTTCACCATGCCAAAGTTTAGTATACCCCCACCACGCACCAATACTCTGCATGCACCATTAACTAAATTGTTGTGTGACAACATATACCCATATTGCGTGCACACCAACAAAACTTCTCTGCGCTCTACCAATAATGCGCACACCACGTGTGCCATTATTATGTGTGTGCACACCACGCGCACCTTGGTATGTGTATGTACACCATGCAATGCTAAATTTAGCGCGCGAACTTGCACATGAACATTTTCCTGCGCGACGCCCAAAATTTAGTGTATGCATCTGCACACCAACATTTTCTGCATAGTGCCAAAATTTAGTGCTCACATCCGCACACTAACATTTTTCCGTGCGGTGCCAAAATTTGGTGCGCACACCCGCACACTAACATTTTTCTGCGTTGTGCCAAAATTTAGCGCACGCACCAACATGCCAATAATTTTCCACGCAACACTAAATTTTACATATCACCAGCTTTTTACTGTGCAACATGCATTTTTGTGCGCCCATCTGCGCACACTCATTTTTATGCACAACAATTCCTCGTGAATTCTGCTGCAGAAATTGGGGCTTTTTCCCCATTTACCATAGACATCCTGCAACTATGAAATTTGTTCAATTTCACCTCGATAACACCAATTCAACCTCTCCAACAACAAATCGTTGTGAGTTGACATTTCTGGAACAAATTTTACCCAAAATCGATTCACGAATTGAGAATTTAATTTCTAATTTCGCTCCATCTGCCATGGCTTCACTGTAACTTCAAATTCGACCAATTCTAGATCTGAATTTTCCAAAACAAATAATAAACCAATGATATCTCACCACTTGGCCGAATTTCTCCATTTTCTCATGAATTTAACAACATAAATTGGGGATTTTCCCAATTTCGCGTCGTTGTTTCTAAAATTTACCATGGGCGCTCTGTGACTGGAAATTTGGCCACTTTGAAATAAATCCTCTTTGAAATTTCACTTCAACTCAACTTTTTTGGCCCATCCAGGCTCAGTATTGAAAACTGAAGCTCTGATACCATGTTGTAACGTCCCCGACCGCTCATGGTCAAGCCACACTACACGAGAGAACGCTCTTGTCCTCTCTGCAGAACATACTATAACATATCCAGCTTATAACTGAGCTATGCCACATAAATTTTTCGAACTGCATGCAATTGAAAATATATACACATAGACATATTTCAGAAATGTATACATAAAACGTAAATAGACAAATACATTACGTAAATGCACGAGTTCATACTCAAATAATAGTAATGTAGACATGCAACATATACAAGGAATACCCATAAAAATAAACATGTAACTAACAATGCAACACACAAATTTATCACACAATTGACACTTATCTTTGTAAGAATATCACCAACTGCGTGCAGACCTTCCACGAACCTCCTAGCCTTAGACCACATTGTTCATCACTCTCAACAGTGAGTCACCCCGAACTGGGACTAAACTCCACTCGAGTAAAGGGATTCCTAACCAGGCTAAAGGGTCATAGACAATAGGAAATACTCCGTCTCAGACACCAACTCAAACTAACAACCTACAATCCCTCATTCTCCACATGCCTGTCCCACCCAGAAAGTGTGCCCCTTCTCTGCTCAACAGTCCTTCGGCTGCCCCACTTCCTTTCCGGGCTTCAACAACAGGCTGGATAGGAAGTCTCAGAGCACTGTATTTGTAGTTTAGCACCTTCAGGAAATCAATTCCCAACAATTCTCTCACACAGAGAATTTCTCACAGGCCTGACAACCCACCTCTTCAATATCCCATGGGCCTGACAACCCGCTTCTTCAGTCCAACTCCCAAGCTAACCAACTACACAAATAAGAATGGATATGGATACAAGTTTTGGTACAGTGACAGTAAGGTATGAAGGATAAATGACTGAGTAAGTGATCATGGAATGATGGCTGAATGATGGGCAAAATGATAGAAAATATCATGGAAAAGATGGGAAAATGAACTAAGTCCCAAAAATATGTATGCATGTCCCCAACTTGAAACTTGTCATGTTGGAAGCTACTTTGGCCCATTTGTCCCCAACTTTAGAACTTAGGATAAAATAATTATCCATACTTTATAATTTAAGAAATATTAATATAATATTCCTTTTTGTATTAAGCTCCCTAGCTTAGCCCTTTTCCTTAACTTTTGGCCCTCCCTTTCCCTAACTAGTGGAGTTTAGTCCCCCATCTCTTTTATCGTGGTCGGTTTGCATGCAACGATGTATTTTATATTAGTCATGAGACATATACAAAAGTATACGCACTGGCCTTTAATTTCTAGGTTCTCCAGCCTAATTCCAAAACATAAGCATCCTAGCTTATAATAGCTCACCTGCCTATAAAACAAAACATATACACAAAGGCTTGCTGGCCTCAACATCGAGTGCACTTACGATGCTGCATGCAATATCCTGGAATGTGCACACTACATCATTTTACTGCGCAGTACATGCGTACACTATGCCATGAAAGGTGCATTACAAAATGATGTCAAACAACTCACCAACTTACGTACATTTGCATTTACATTTACAATTGGGTTCGGCCAAGGGATATTACAATTCTACAACATCATCAGGAGAGAGAGAGGGAAACAACATCAACAAAATCAACAACATCTAGAACACTGACTGGCATATCTATAAATCATTAGAAGTTTTTCTTATCATCAATATCATCATCCACAACAAGGAGCTAGAATGACATCATCATCATCTACATCAACATGGATTAGTATAACACTAATACATCATCATCATCAATAACAACATGAGGTTGATACAACATCCACAACAACAACATCACAACATGAAGGATGGAGAATCATCAACATCAACACTAGGTTGGAAATCTTCAACACGAAGCTGGCATCTCATCAACATCATCACTAAGCTGGAAATCTTCAACATGAAGCTGACATCTCAACAACATCAACACGAAGCTGGAAATCTTCAGCACAAGGCTGGTATCTCAAGAACATCAGCACGAAGTTGGAAATCTTAAGCACAAGGTTGGCATCTCAACAACATCAACACGAAGCTAGAAATCTTCAACACGAGGCTGGAATCTCAACAACATCAGCACGAAGTTGGAAATATTTAGCACGAGTTTGGCATCTCAACAACATCAACACAAAGATGTAAATATTCAACACAAGGCTGGCATCAACACTATTCCCCCTTTCGAGGGAGGTCCTTTTGGACTAAACCAAGCTTGTCTCGAAAACGCTCAAACTTTACACGAGATAGAGGCTTGGTCAACACATATGAAACTTGCTCATCCATGCTAACATAATGGATCTTTATGGCTCCTCTCTGCACCATATCACGATTGTAATGATATCATATTTCTATTTTTTTTGACCTGTCATGGAACACAGGATTCCCTGTCATTTTTATGCAACTTTGGTTATCACATAGAATCATGATTGCTTTCATCTCCAGATCAAATAGACCTGTCAACAACTTCCGAAGCCATACGGATTCACAACCGGTGGAACATGCAACAATGTATTCCTCTTTTGCCATGCTGAGAGAAATACATGATTGATTCCTACTTTGCCATGAGATCATGGCTGACCCCAGATTGAAACAACATCCTAAGGTTCTCTTTTTGTCAGAGACACTTCCCGCCCAATCTGAATCGGTATATCCACTCAGTCTGAAGTCATGATATCCATTATAACTGAGACCAAAATACAATGTACCCTTAAGGTATCTCATCACATGTTTTGCAACAACAATGTGAACACGTCTGGGTTCTACCAGAACTTGACTCAAGGTGTTCACAAAAAAACATATATCTGGCCTAGTGTTCATCAGATCCATCAATGATCCAATGATCTATCTGTACAATGTAGCATCAACCAACTCCGATGAAGTATCAACCAGGAGATTCAATTTTGTTTCCATGGGTGTATTCATGGATTTACACTCCAACATATCAAACCTCTTCAGTATTTCAATTGCATACTTCCCTTGGTTAAGGAAGATCTTCTTTGGGNAATGCATTAGGCCTAGGTATTTCATCTCAAATTATGCAATGAGATTCTTCTTAGAACCAGTGATGATATTTCCTTCTCCAGTTAGAAATAATTCACCCACATACAACAACAATATAACAGGCTCATCATTCATAACCTTGAAGTACAAGTTAGAATCAACTTTAATCTTGGTAAATCCCAAGCTCGTCAGGAAATTGTCAATTCTTCCATACCAAGCTCTAGGAGCTTGTTTCAATTCGTATAGAGCCTTCTTCAATTTGCATACATTTGTTTTTCTATCTTCAATCTCAAACCCTTGAGGTTGTTGTATATACACTTCCTCTTCAATGAAACCATTTAAGAAAGCTATTCTCACATCCATTTGGTGTAACTTTCATTTCATCTTAGCTGCAAGGGATATGATGGTTTTGATTGAAGTTTATCTGGCTACAGGAGCAAACATATCTTCATAAACAATGCCTTCCTTTTGAGAAAAGCCACGAGTTAAAAAACTTGCTTTATATTTCTCAATAATTCCATCAACAACATGTTTTATCTTGTATATCCATTTGGAAGATATCACATCCTTTCTCTTCGGTATGGGAACTATTTCCCATACATAATTATTTATAATGGATTGGTATTCTTATGTCATGGCATCTGCCCATTCTTTCTTCTGAATGGATTCTTCAAAGCAAGTAGGCTACTTCTCTATAAGATCACACATCAAAGCCATGTAATTGGAGAATGTGTTATCCATAATTTTGGTCATCATGATGATGTTATGATGATGGAAAATCAAGCTCTTCACTAAGAACACTTTCCTGATAAAAGTTACATTTGTCTGCTTCCAGAAATCATGCTTTTAAGGGATGTTCGCAGGCTACCTATATATCTGCCTGCGAGAATGCCTAATTCTCGCAGGCTGCATTAAGCTAGGGTTCGAATGGTTCGCACTGTAATTAACTGTCAAGGTGAAAACATGTTTCAAAGGAAGGAAAAAGATAAAAATCTCAAATCTTCTAGAAGGGAATCTTCTAGAAACATGAGTTGGCTTCGAATGGTTGTTCAGGTGCTGGCATTCCAGATATATTGGGATCATTTCCTATCCAAGTAACTAAATTATCTTCTCCTATATATTGAGGAGATTGATCATGGAAAAGGTTAGAAGAAAACTAGCAAGAGATTGATTGGAGAATTGTTGAAAGCCTGTATGAAGGACTGATGCTACAACAGCTAAAGACAACAGCAAGGTCATAAAAAGTGGTTGATTTTCTTCATGCATGAGCAAGTGTGTGTGTCAGAACTAGGAGCCATCGAAAGGAGACCTACGACATCAAGGCTCAGGTTGTAAGTTTCACTTTCAATTAATTCAATACAGTAATATGTCCCTTTCCCATAAAGATGATGTCACTTTATTA
>JASDQU010011466.1:19292-31794 GCA_032191745.1 Picea mariana | reverse complement strand
AACCCAGTCAAGAAATAGTTTTCCTCAATGTCGATAGTCAATGTGTGAGCTCCGACATTGAAAACTTGTTGGTCCGGATCCCACATCCGGACTAAGTACTCTAGCAATCGAACTTGGGCTCTCATGCTCGGGATGCAGAAATATTTCAGGAGACCGCAATTTCTTAAGGCAGCAATGGTTGGAGGGTGATTTTCGGTGTTTGTATTATCTTCCTCGTGTTCCCGTTCTCTCCATTCGAGCACCATGATGATGGCTATAAACCTGCATGGGAAACATATGAAGATGGTTAATAATCTTAAACATGGGAAAAATTCTTTCTTTTGGCTAAACGTTGCATAAAATTTTAAACTTTGCGCTATTCGCAGGTGGCCTATGGCACGCAGTGTGAACTTCTCGCAGGCTGCCTTAGGCCCACCTGCGAGAATGAGGCATTCTCACAGGCCCCGTATGGGAAGCCTGCGAGAATTCCTCTACATGCATAGGGTTTGAAAAATGGACTTAAAACTTGACTTTTAACCAATGGAATCACAAATTTGAACCATGAAAAGATAGAGAATGGAGAACTTACCAATATGATCCAGACGGTTCGTGGAATGATCGCCCGAAGCTCCCAGAAATCAACGCTGAAGGTAGAAGGTAAAATGGAGGTTTTTGAACTCAAATGGTAAAAGGGTAAAATGATATGGTAAAATGTGTTATGAATTCATTTTTATTACTTTTTTTACTATGTCAAAAATAGGGTTTTTTATATTTATTCATTATTTAACCCTAATTATTAATACAGAAATGAGTAAAGTGACTTGCAGGTATGAAACATGAAGGGTCATGGATGATTTTTTCTATGGTGTGGTATATTTTTGATTGTTTTCTATGGTTTTGACATAAAACCTCGAGCCCCTTTTATCCGTTCTTGCGCTTGTGAAAAACATAAGAACGTGATCAAGCGTTGTTTTATCTCTTTTCCGGGCTCGTTGTGGTTATACGAAAAAGGAACCCCCCTGGAGTTTTCTTTAAGCTCTTTTCAGACTCTCTAAACAGGAAAAGATTGCCGAGTGACCTTGCTATTTTCACGCTCGATAAAGTATTTGAAGTATGCGTCCTTCGAGCGATAGTTTAACCCTTTTTCGGTCTCGTTGGACTATGGTACGAAAAAGGAACTAAGAGAGTTCTCTTTTAAGTGTTTTTCCAAACTCTATAATCTTGAAAAACCTTCGATTTTACTATCTCTGGACTCGTTAAACAAACATTGACAGACCCGTAATGATACCGAACCACTCCTTCCTAGGGTTCGTTAAAAATACTCTGAGGGACTCATCCGAACGATGAGCTTATATCCACAAGCATATGTGATCCTCTTCAAGCTTGCGTAAAAATAAAGAGGTACTTGCCAGAAATGGTGGGGGAAAATTTGGGAAAGGGATATGTTTCATCTTTGTGTTAATTGGCAGTAAGTGTCGCTCTTGAACATGACACCCCCCTATTCATCATTCACAGTTGGTTTGGGTAATCCATTTGTCTCTCATTCGATTGGATATCAAGGTCTTTCCATATGTCGTCTTTGAGTCAATGCTGCCAAATCATTGGTCGTGTCATTCATATGTTCAAGAGAAGTCCGTCTGAAACCTCTATTTGAGTCTGCCATCTGCAGTTATCCATTCTCTTCGAGTCGGCCTTCCCTGTGTCCAAAGTCCAATTGCCACATACTCTGTTTCACTTTCAAACTCAGTTACTCATTTCATGTCATTGATGGGGGATACATCAAGGCCCTCCTGTGACGAGTCTTGTTCCGTCGACTTCAGCACATTATCCAGAATTAAGACTTAGAAATCATTCAGTACCTTGGAGCTTGCATGCCTCAATGGCAAGTTTCCTCGCTTTCGACAGTGGGTTTACATCATTGACCCCTGATCGGAAGATTCCGTCGGCTGTTCGACATCAAATGATTCATTCATAGTCGATGGGTTGTACTTTAGTACCTTGGGAGTCATTGACATTAATGGTGATTTCCCTCGCACTTGTTAATGGTTACATCAATGACCGGTAATCAAGTGGTTTCTACCATGTTCGACTTCAACTCATGTAATCACATGGTTAGATTCGTACTTTGGGCGATGAGATTGAAGACCCTGGATATTGTCTTAGTGATCCAGTTTGCAATGGAGTATGTATAATTTGCGACACATAGATCCACTGTGTATGTTTCGTGGCTATGTTGTCTTGATTGAAAATTTGTCGCATAGATCCACAGTGTATTCAGGTGGCTATGCTATATTTTGACAGCATGGATCCACAGTGTATGATTGGTGGCCATGGCCTTTGTTTACGATGTCATTAGTCTATGATCTGAGTATGGGAATGACTACCTCAGAATTGATAATACAGGGATATTCTGCCGATGCGTGGATGTTTGCAGGTTTCGGAGTAGATGTGCTCTTGGTTCTTGACACACACATGCAGCTTACAAAGTCTATTGACTGTCACTGATTCCACTCTCAGACTTTGGGGGGCATTCTATTATCCACAATTTTTGTCATCATGATGATTTTATGATGATGGAAAATCAAGCTCTTCATTAAGAACACTTTCCTGAGAAAAGTTACATTTGTCTGCTTCAAGAAATCATGCTTTTAAGGGATGTTCGCAGGCTACCTATATAGTTTCCTGCGAGAATGCCTGATTCTCGCAGGCTGCATTAAGCTGGAGTGCGAACAGTTCGCACTGTACCTAACTGTCAGGGTGCGAACATGATCCAAAGGAAGGAAAACGATAAAAATCTCGAATCTTCTAGAAGGGAATCTTCTAGAAACATGAGTTGGCTTCGAATGGTTATTCAGGTGCTGGCATTCCATATATATTGGGATTATTCCTATCCAAGTAACTAATCTATATTCTCCTATATATTGAGGGGAATGCTCATTGGAAAGGTTAGAAGCAAACTAGCAAGAGATTGATTGGAGAATTATTGAAAGCCTGTATGAAGGACTGATGCTACAACAGCTAGAGACAACAGTAAGGTCATCAAAAGTGGTTGATTTTCTTCATGCATGAGCAAGTGTGTGTGTCAGAGCTAGGAGCCATCGAAAGGAGATCTACAACATCAAGGCTTAGGTTGTAAGTTTCACTTTCAATTAATTCAATACAGTGATATGTCCCTTTCCCATAAAGATGATGTCACTTTATTACATAACTCCTTGATCATATGTATAGATTAGCTATTGAATATATTGATTTGCTTTCACTTTGATTGGTTTGTACTGTTGTGATCTGAACGACACAAGAGCATTGGAGCAAAGCTTGGAACAACAGAGACCCAAGGAAAGTGTTCATAAGGTATGTCCATGATCCTTGTCTCTTAGTTCATTCAATAGGCTAAATCTAGAGAAAGTGTATTATTCTGTCTTGTTTTGTTCTAGATCTAGGTGGATCTAGGGAGATCGGTTTGTGTCCGCACTTACGGATTAATCCCGAAACAATTAATGCACTTGGTTTTATTGTATTTCGATACTTATTTATTTCAGCTTCATGTTTTTCATATTCTTCTAGGAAAAATAAAAATTTAAGTGTAGCATATTCATTTTTATATACATTTTTTTCTGAATTATATTTAACAATTAAAATAAAAATAAAAATTATTGTAACATATTCACTTTTATATTTTTATTTTCCTAGTTATGTATTGTATCAATTATTGTTGCTTTTTCTTTATATTAATATTATTTAGTCAAATTTCAATTTCATAGTATTAAAGGATTTTAATTAATTTCAACAACAAATTTGTTTTATGATTCAAACATAAATTCTAACCCCATCAAACTCTTTTCTATCATTTTTATCATTTTTATAGTTGATTTGTCTCTGATAATGGGTGGAGGGTCCACTCTAAAAGTCAATTGTTTAGAAAACTTACACACAATTAAATTTCCAAAAAATACACACCATAAAATTTAGGTCAAATTTATATTACATTCATTTTCCATAAATCTTAGTTTTGATAACAAAGTAATGGATATATATCTTCTCCCAACTTCTTCAAAAAAAAATTGAAAAAATATATATTCAAAAAAGTAATTATATATTCCATCCATTTATATGTTATTGTTTTCATGGATATCAAACAATCAAAATTTATAATCCTTCATGACCATAAAAAAATATATTATCAATATTATTTTAATGGCCAATTTCTTCCACCAAACTTAAATATCTCTTATTAGTCCCTGTCATAGGCATAGAGGAACTATAGGGATCAATAAAGCGTTGACTACATATTAGTTTGTCCTTTGATCAGAAATATTTGCACAATACCTATTGTTGGAGCTATGGAATTAAAAGCATATATTTTTATATATTAAAAAGTAACATATATGTACTCATATGATTGGCTAAGACATTGGAGGTCTTATTGTCGGCTTCGCTATTCCCAATGTAGTATATGGCAACATATCCAAACTTTTTCTTGTAGACAGTATGTTTTAATCATATATTTTTCTTGTATATTGCCTGAAGGTCGATTATTGCTACCATTAGTTCTAATGTTTGTATTAGCATTTTCTGCTACCCAAATATATCCGTTAGTTTTGATATGTACTAAGCATATTGAAATGTTTTCATATCCAAGCTTTGTATATTTCTTGAAATTTATTGACACTTATTCTGAGATGCCTCAATAGGCCTGACAACGGAAATGTTTAAATGACGTGATGTCCTCCAACACCCTTGACAACTTAAATGTTTTCATACCGCGAGGTACTTAGACAGCCTGAGAGTCTTAAATGTGTATGTAAATATGGTTCTTAGAGTACATGCCAGTTCAATAGCCATTGTATGTTTCATCCTTGTTCGACCATTGAAGCTACATACATTGTTTACTGGTTCGGTGACTGCTTCTTCTTTGTTGGTTTGTTAGGTGCTTCCATTGTATGTTTCATCCTCGTAATCATTGAAACTAGATACATTGTTTACTGGTTCAGTGAGTGGTTCTTCTTCGCTGGTTTCTCGGTTGCTATTTTTTGTTGTTTCGCTCGCGATTCAACCTGCGCTTCTGTATTTCATCGTTTCGGAGTAAGTTTCGATGCCCTAGTTTCATTTTGTATTCCTTGTTTGTTGTTCAGTGTTTGCAATTTGCAAGTAAGAATGTTTTCTTATTTGTAGTCGCATGTTCCTTGTATGTTTCCGGTTCCTTTTCTGCTTTGGCTGTAGTTTCGTAATCGTTGGAGATACATATGTTGTTCATTGGGTCGGTGGCTTTTGTTGGTTCGTTGGTTCCTGGGTTGCTGGTTTTGTTTGTTTGCCTGGGGTTTGCGCTTGGGGCCCGGGGGGTGTAGTTCATCCTCTTCGTTCTTTCTCGTTGGTTTGGTCCTTGCTAGTTTCTTTTCTTTAATTCGGCCTTGCAGGGTTGGGGTGTAGCGTCGGTGGTTGGAACTTTTCTTTTTTCTTTTTTTTTGGATTTTTATTGTTTTTTGGGGGCGCTTTATGGTGTTCAACCCCTGCACCCACCAGTCAATATGTAGTTGTGTTATTTTCCATTTTTGCAGAGGTCGTTATCTGTAATTCTGTGAGATTTCCTGGCGCTCGAGTCCTTCCATGAAAGAAAATAGTCACATACAAAATTGTTGGAGGATTACATGTGAAGTTACAATATCCGTTGTTTTTTGTTGGAATAAAGAATATGTATGCAACCTACATTTATAGACCATGTATGGTCAGATGTGCAGATATGACATGACATGTTATTTCTCCTCTACATAGACTGGTGTGTGCATGATACAATTTGTGTTGTGCTTGAGATATGATATGTGCAACAAAGATTTTTCAAGACTATATTTTCATGTCTGGAAGCATGTCTGGGTAGTTTTCCACGGAAAACTGAGAACTTGTATCGTGGGCACAATAGTCTGTGTAGAGGATAAAGAACATGGTTAAAGGGCATATCTGGATGAATTTCCAGGGAAAACCAGAAATCATTTAGCTGTGGCCATGTAATTTCGTGATATTTTCTTCCTTGTAATATATTTTGGCCTGGGAAAAAAAAGCTAGACGTTTACAACCATGGATAGAGAAGCGCAAAGGTTCATGTTTCTGCCTTTGTAAACTGTTTGTTGAGTAATTTTTTTTGTATCTACATATTGCTTGTTCTCCAGTGAATACCAACTTCCATTGATGTTCATTGAATTTTGTGGGTTCCCACATTGAAACAAACATAGTAGCTGGAGAAAAGGAGGGAGTCTTGACTGCATCGACTGAAGAGGATATAAAAAGGTGCATGCTTGTACTGTTGTTTCATATTGCGTTGTTTTGTATTTCATTTATGGTTTGTATATGTGTTAAAATAGTTGCGTTCCTTCCTACATGGTAAGTTATTTTGGTTACATACGTTCCTTCCTGCATACTAAGCTAGTTTATGTCCATTGTGTTTGCGTTGCATTGCTGGATTTAAAGAAACATAATCATTGGACACGACGAATGACTCTTTGGCAGGTAAATAAAATTTTTTCTATTTCTTTTAGATGTCTGTTTTCATACTAACTTGCCTTCGTCTCAATTTCATATTCGACGTTGCTTCCTTGGAAAAAATAGGTTTCTTGGACAGGGAGATGAATTCTTTTGTGTAGCAGCCAAGGGTTCTTTGGTACGATCTTCTAAAAGGTATACCAAGTGTGCCAGTAAATTAAATATACAAATTGGGTGGGAGCATATAATATTAGACTTGAAAACGATGAATTCACAGTAATGGGCCTTTATGCGCTCCCTGTTTCTACTTTTTCCATTTTCTATTATCCCTTTTGTTTTCTAATTCATTTTCTTAGTGTGGTTTCCAAAAATTCTCTCATGCGTCAGTTGGTGGACTAATGGACTGACATATGTGGTCCTGCTTCTACCCTCCGCGATATATAGATTGGCCATGGTGACCTACGATCACACCCTGTTTACTGTTAACCATTTCTCCAGTTAAAAAATTAATATGCATACAATTTTACGGTTATTTGGTCCTTCCGATGGACAATATACAATGCATATATTTATTTAGTCCTGATATTCATCTACACATGCTTGCATCAGAAAAAGTTGGACTAGTGAGATGACCATGAGTAGTCAATCATCCCAGACATCGACATACCAACAAGGCCAAAGGTAAGATGCATACGTTGTGCTCTTACTATGTTTACTAAACAAATTTCCTGGGATATATATTCATCTATGGCATGGCAGATATGTTGATTCCATTTGCAATACATGGTTTCCAACTCACAAGAAGTATCAACAAATACAAGTGAAACACCGAACGTGTTGCATGTTCTGCAAACCAAGAGGTGTGGTTGTGAAATTGTGGCTCCATAGTTCATCAATACTATTCGTGTAATTGTAGCACACTACCATTCACTTTATTTTTCCTGTTCAAAAAATGTCATCGTGTCTAGAGTTGTGACATCCAAAGTACTGTCAATAGAGGGCTTGAACCACCGCCAAACTAAACAATTGTTCGTTGGGGACATAATGGTTGTCTATACCACCTATTTGAACAAGGAAAACAAAAGTAGATCCAATATGCGTGCTGATATGACAGACAAGGATGCCATGATGACAGTCACACTGATTGTTCCTCCACAAGTTGTTCAGAAACATGCAGAAAAGATATTGCCACATAATGGGATATCCATTACAAATTTTAATGTATTGCCCAAAACAGTATATGACCTTGGTGATTGGGATTGAATTATTTTGCTCAACGAAACAAGCATTGTGGAAAAAATTCCTGCTATTTGTTCAAAATATTGCTTCCTCCTAGATTCGACTATCAGGCAGCTTGCATAGAGCACTGATATTTACCCAATCAGAACGATTGGGGCTGCTGTGACACCGGCGAGAAAATTTGGGTCGCAACACATTCTCCATATAAAGGATGAAGAGTCAGAAAACGACAAGGCAATGGTACCGCTTTTCATATTCAGTTTTGTTCTTAACCTTCGCGTCTACATATATGTCGGATAAGTTACACAAATATTGCACCGTTCCATGTTGTAGATACAATTGTTCGATACGTATTCAGATTTTTTTTCATCAATGGAACAACAATTGCATAGAGGGAAGATTGCACTTATGTTGTTCAAAAATATATTTCGGACAACCCAGGCAAAGTTTGTAATAGAGTTGCGAGCAGATATAGTAGAGGATCTGGAGAAACTAGCTAGCTCTACAATTGTTGTGCGTATACATCCACAAAATCATCCTCACTTTACTTATAGAAATAGCCTTCAACAAATTTATGCACCTGTTCACTTTTTCTTTTTTGTTTTAAAGGGGATGGGGGGAATGCAGTTGTGTATTATATTTTTCAATGTATTAATCCCTTTGCTTGCATTGCTAGGTTGAAGGTCTTTTAGTTGCAGCCAATGTGTACTCAACCCCCTTTGAGCCTGTATGTGAAAAATTCCATTCCGTTACTTCTGCCTCTACTTTGATAAGTGATGATACGATTGATTGTCTGCGATGCAGTGAAAAATGTCCATATATTTATGGACATTGCATCAATGGTGTTATCCGAACCATGGGCAACACAACTATGTAGTGTTTGGCTAAACAACCTCTGTTACAAAATGTGCTTCTTGAATTGGCAGAGTTGTCGTATGAAACGTATCTATAGAAAAAGACAAGCAATGTCTATATGCTGCAGCAGGTTCAGATACAGAGCAAATTCACCTTAAATGAGGACAATGCAATTTTTCATATCGGCTGAAGAAGGGAAAAAAAAAAATTAAATCAAACTTTAGGAGGAAACAAAAATACCTCATGTCTCTCTCTAATATTTGTTCAACATCTAGATGAATGTTCATTTCAAGAGAAAAGGAATGCGCCGACGTCTTTTCTTTGTATATCAAATTGTTTGGTGCTGCAAAGGTCGATGGGTTCTGCTCAATGGAACCTTTTGGGAACTTTCTTCTGGGCTGTTTAAAGTATGGTTGGTTCTTGGTTATCTGGTTTGTCTGTCAATTTGTATATCGTGGAATTGCAACTCTTCTTTGGAGGACATGGAACAATATAATTGAATTTTTTTGGCCAGCTGGCACGCAGATTCGCTTGATAATTTCTATGGCGTTGTGACGCAAATGTACTATGTGACTTGTTTTGGCAAATTTTCTTGATCGATGAACTTGGCCAAATTATTGTTGTGAAATAATTTGAAATCAATGAATATATAGTGTGCAAAGTGCAACTGTCCTATCATACCAATAAGAGGTTCTTAAAATTCAAATTGATCATTGTTTTTGCAATTTTTGCTTATTCGATGAACTTGGTAAAATTAATATCCTGGAATAATTTGAAATCAACGAATATATACTGTGCAGAGTACAATTGTGCTATCATATGAACAAGAGGTCATTAAACTTCAAATTGGTCCTTGTTATGCTTGTGGTGATAGAATTTTACAAAAAAATTATTTTGTTTCCTTCATTTTTAAAAAAATAAGCGATTTAACATCCTTTAAAAATTTAATGTAATTCACTTGTACAATAACAATAGTTAATATTAATATTTTAGTATCTAAAAATAATGTTTTTAGCTGAAGTTAGATAGGATGAGCATTGCTAAACAATTGCAATATTGAACCCGCCAGACGTGGAATCCGCAAGTCCACCTGTCAATTTGTATATCGCAAAAGTCTAGGTGATATTTGCAGGACACCAAACAAAAGAGGTTCAAATTTCAGCCCGCTAGGCCGAGAACCCGCGATCCAAAAAGTGCCCAAGTATGGAACGAGGGATCTGCATATGCTCTATAAAATATCTTGTCCATACATTCTAAAAGTAGATGTTTACTATGTATTGCTCGTTTGTCGACAAACTTTTATATCAATTGCCCAACTAGATTGTACAAACTTTCTCGTTTAATTAAATTTTGCAAGAGCAAAAATTATTATTAATAATTTAGTATTGAAAATCATGTTTTTAGATATGTTATATAGTTGATAGGGATTAGTATCTGTAAATAATGACAAACTTGAACCCGCCAACCCTCAAGTCCATCTGTCAATCTGTATATCGCGAAACTTTGAGGGTTATTTGGAGGACAAGGAACAATGAAAACTGCAATGTTGAGCCATGCAACCCATAGGTCTGTTTGTCAATTTGTAAATCGCGGAGATGTTCCTAGTGTTTGTATAGCGCGGAACAATAGAGGCTCAATTTTCAGCCGGCGAGCCCCAGAGACTTGATAAAAAAAAATCCCTAGATATGAAATTCATACGAGATCTCTACGGGACAATAAAACTACAATGTTCATCCAACCAGCCCGAGTCCACCTATCCACTTGTATATCACGGAAGTCTGGGTGTTATTTGTAGGAGACAAAATAATAGAGACTCTATTTTCGGCCTGCCAGGCCGCGAACCAAAAGCTTCCTAGGTATGGAATGAGGGATCCACATATGTTGTATAAAATCTCATTCCATAGTTTATATAGAGACAATGTCCACAAGTTTGCATGTCAACTTGTATATCGCGGAAGTCTAGGTGTTATTTGTAGGACATAGAGCAATAGATACTTAATTTTTAGCCTGCAAGGTCGCAAACCCGCGATCCAAAAAGTTCCCAAGTATGGAATGAGAGATTCACATATGTTCTAGAACAATATTTTTGTACAACGCAGAATAATAGAGGCCCAATTTTCAGCCCGCCAGCCCCAGAGCTCCCGATAAAAAAAAATCGCTAAATATGAAATTCATATGGGATCTCCGCATATGTTGTATAAAATCTCATTCCATACTTTATTTAGAGTCTATGTCCACAAGTCCACATGTCAATTGGTTTATCGCATAAGTCTAGGTGCTATTTGTGGGACATAGAACAAGAGATACTTAATTTTTAGCTTGCCAGGTCGCGAACCTGCGATCCAAAAGTGCCGAAGTATGGAATGAGGGATCTGCATATGTTCTAAAAAAATGTGTTTGTAGAGCGCGGAACAATAGATGCCCAATTTCCAACTCGCCAGCCCCAGAGTCCCCGATAAAAAAAAATGCTAAATTTGAAATTCATACGGGATCTCTACGGGACAATAAAAGTGCAATGTTCAACCAACCATCCCGAGTCAACCTATCAATTTGTATATTGCGGAAGTCTAGGTGCTATTTGTAGGAGACAGAACAATAGAGACTCTATTTTCGACGCGCCAACCCATGAACCCGCGATCCACAAACTGCCTAAGTATGAAATGAGAGATCCACATATGCTGTATAAAATCTCATTCCATAGTTTATATAGAGACTATGTCCAAAAGTCCGCATGTCAATTTTTATATCTTGGAAGTCTAGGTGCTATTTGTAGGACACAAAACAATAGATACTTAATTTTCATCCCACTAGGTCGCGAACCCGTGATCCAAAAAGTGCTCAAGTATGGAATGGGGGATCCACATATGTTCTAAAACACTATCAATTTGTATATCACGGAAGTCTGGGTGCTATTTGTAGGAGATAGAACAATAAAGACTCCATTTTCGATTCGCTAGGCCGCAAGCCTACGATCCAAGAAATACCTAAGTATGGAATGAGGGATCTGCATATGCTGTATAAAATATCGTTCCATACTTTATATAGACTATGTCCACAAGTCCGTGTGTGAATTTGTATATCATAGAAATCTAGGTGCTATTTGTAGGACACGAAAGTCTAGGTGGTATTTGTAGGACATAGAACAATAGATACTTAATTTTCATCCTGCCAGGTCGCGAACCCGCGATCCAAAAAGTGCCCAAGTATGGAATGAGGGATCCGCATATGTTCTAGAACACTATCAATTTGTATATCGCGGAAGTCTAGGTGCTATTTGTAGAAGACAAAACAATAGAGACTCTCTTTTTGGCCCGCTAGACCGCGAGCCCACGATCCAAAAACTACCTAAGTATGGAAAGAGGGATCCACATATGCTATATAAAATCTCATTCCATACTTTATATAGAAACTGTCCACAAGTCCGCGTGTGAATTTGTATATCGCGGAATTGTAGGTGCTATTTGTAGGACATAGAACAATAGATATTTAATTTTTAGCCCACCACGCCATGAACCCGCAATCAAATGCAATGTTCAGCCAAGCAGCCCGTAGGTCCTCCTGTCAATTTGTATACCACGGAAATCTGGGTGCTATTTGTAGGACATGGAACAATAAAGACTCTTTTTTCATCCCGTGAGGCCACCAACCCACGATAAAAAAAGTGCTTAAGTATGGAATGACTCTTTTTTATATTGCTCGTTTGTGGAAATACTTTTATATCACTTGATCAACCAGATTGTGCAAACTTTCTCATATAATTAAATTCTGTAATATAAATATTTAACAATAATAATTTAGTGCAGGTCAGGTTTTGAATTTGTATATCACGGAATTGTCAGTGTTATTTGTAGAGCGCGGAATAGTAGATGCCTAATTTTTTTCCCGCCAGCTCGAGAACCTCTGATCCAAAAAAGTGGCTAATTATGGAATTAATACGGAATTGCTAAGGACAAAAAAA
>JASDQU010011465.1:289331-299986 GCA_032191745.1 Picea mariana | reverse complement strand
CGTAATGAGCTCGAGCTCGATGTGAAATTCAAAATACCCATAACTTTGTACATTTAAAAAAAACACTTCATTTGGATTTTATCTTATGGGTTTTTAATATTTTTATTTTATTTTGATGTATTTCTTAAGAAGTTGCAATATTCTATCCTAATTATTTTTTAAAAATAAACTAATTTAATTTTAATTAAAAATATAATATAAAATATGATAATTTCTTCAATAAATTTATTTACTTAAAAAAACAACTTGAAACAAATGTTTATTATTTCTCTAAAATATATAAATATCATCACAATGCACACGATTTCATTTTTGCTATATTTTGATACATAAGATATATAAAATACATTTCCCAAAATACATTAGAAATTAGAAAATTCAATGAATTTTAACTACATAAATATATTTTTACATATATAATAACTTTCACAAACTTTCATGGAAAGAAATCGTAAGATGTTTCTATTTTTAGTCCATTCCTCTGGTGAGGGACTCTAGCTTTTATCTCGCGGTCAACCTATTAATTTTTTTGTTTTTTTTTTGCATGCATTTTGGTAAGTTTTTTACATTGTTTCTCAAGTTTAAATAAAATTCATTATCAAGTCTATTTATTCTTAAAAATAAATTTATTTCTTCATTTATCAAATTTTCCTAATAAATTTTTTGATTGATTCACCGTGATTGGACTTTATTACTATGGTGTATGCCATTCTTTTTCCTCAATTGTCAGAATATAAAAATGATTTAAACAATATAAATTTCTTATTTTCCTGCACTTATTTCTCTGACACAAACATTGCAGTTGATGCCGTCATACTTGATTCTTTGTCAGATACATTGCAGTCGATGTCTACAAGGTTTCTCTGCACTACAGTCCAAGCAAGGTTGTCCAAGGCTATGACGTGCCACTCACAACCACCTCCTCACCCCCTCCTAGCCACCGCCTCATTGCCCCAACATACCTATGTTCACCTTCATATGTTTTCCATCTTTTTTCTAGTGCTAAAGCATACTCAAAGCAAATATGGATTGATAGTTTACCTTTCCTTTCACGGTTTTTCTGCAGACCAACAAAAAGCATTTCAGGCACACTTGAACCCAACAAAAACCTTCTTTCTGCTATCTATACCAATGTTGACGACGTCCCTTCTCTATCCAAGGGTGAATGTCCTTCAACCGATACCAGTGGAGGCAAATTCCCAGCCCATGGGGATCTTAGAAATATGTTGAAGAATCCAACAGGAGTATTCTCAAAGTCAGTGATTCAATACACTATGAGTCAACATAATTGTTCCTTTTAAGAGGATAATCCGAGTTGTATTTTTTAAGAAGGTAACCGATCCTCAATACATCCAAAGGGATTACATCAGATTTCCAAAACCAACACTTTGTTTAATTGTGTATACATCAAATTTAAGAACAAATGCTTAGCTCCAGGTATAAACAAAGTTGCGTTTAGTTCTCATATGGAAGCATATATTAAAAAGTTTCATTAATTAATGAAGAGAAAATATATTCATTCAAATTTATTTATTTACTTTGTATATGAATTTTGCACAATAATTTTGGATTTTGGATTTTTGATTTACCTAGTTAAAGCATGGACTTGCCAATTTTGCAAAATTGTTTGTCTTTGCAGTGAAAATAGTATGCTCAACTGAAAATGACAGAGATTAATGAATTTTTATTATTTCTGTTGTGCTCTAACGTTTCTTCATATTGCATTATTTTGCATGAGCACAACATAAGACTAGTATTCACCACAATTAGGTCTAGGTGTATGCATGCATGATCCTAATGCTACTAATAATAACATCATTAGTAATCCCTTCAATTAGCATGAGTTGGGGAGCTCTGTAAATGGAATTGGATGGAAGGCTACATTTATCTGTAAGAGCTCATCGTGTGGAAGAAGAAGACCATCAAAATTGTTAGCATTCATCCATAATCCCTGCATTAATAATACATTTTTTTGTTACGGTGGCCACTTTTGTTCTTTATGCTGGTGTAACTATGGAAGTATTCATTTGTGTACCTCTGTTATAACTCCTTTAATAGTAATGGTGTTTCTATCGACTACATCCAACTACCTGAAATACTCAGCCTCCTTCATGGACAAAGACATAAGCGACGAATACAATGTCGTGTCACAACACAAGATTCCAACCTAGAACAATCTGACTAAGACATGTGAAAAAAACGTGAGAAACTAAAAACAACTTAGTTGATATGAAATATTATATTTTATATTACCTTTGATATGGAGTTTACTCTAAAAATAAATAAATTAAAAGAAGTAAAATTATGTGAATCTTACCTTCTAATTCTTTTAGTGATGTAGGGCTTCCATTTCCCTAGCTAAACATGCAAAGAGATAGGAACATAAAATATAACATGTTCAAACTCACAAATTTCATAGTCACATATGCATAAACTTTGATTTAAAAGTCCATAATAATTGTATGGATTTAATAATAATAAGTGGGTACCTATCATGATAAATCGCTCGCCTCTTTTTGAAAAACACCTTGCTTAATGAATTGATTATCTCATCACTTGTACATAATCGAACCATGGGACTCTTTACAGGGATATCACTTTCTTTGGCTAGCTCTTCCAACCTTTTCCAACCTTTTATTTCACAATTCTACAACAGAAGTGAGATTTCACATTCATTCAATTTGGTTGGTTGGAAAATAAAACTCTCATCCAAATCACTTCAACAAACACACATGGATTCAATAGTTGGGGAAAATTCGTTGTCACTTTCATGTACCCATCATATGAAATTCCCATTACCACGAACAATCTGTCTAGTTCAACACTAGTTTTGCTCTTGCTGAGATGGCACCGCCTTTTCAAAATTTTCTAATTTTTCCGTCAACACAATATAATATTCTTCCATGGGTTTCCTAACAATTTCGGATCATTTTGGATTTTCATTAAGAAAAAGTTTCACCACGCTTTGCATGACTTTAGAGATTTGCATGACTTCAAATAGTTTTTGAATATATTCCAACACGTTTTGTACAATCTTATCTATGAGCTCCTCCTTGTTCTTGAATATTTTGTTAAAAGGAGTAGAATAATTTTATGAGAAGTAAGAAACACCTGCATCGTTATCATTGGAATGTATTGAGGAGTTAAAGATGTAGATCACAAAGGATGTGTGGAGGTTGATGGAAAATAGTGAGCTGGAATTGTAAAAAATGAAGAGAAACCACGACAACCCAAGATCATTGAGAACACGACAAAGAAGTGTTAAGAAAATGCATCACGGACAAGGTAAGATACATCTGAAGGCAGATTTATAGAAGACGAGAAATACCAATGTATGTGGGTTCAGACTGCCTTCAATGGAAGAGTCTCGACCGTGGGGTTTCGATGTTGGAGGTTTATCGGAGCAGTTTCGATCCCATGACGTTGTTTGTGCTTTTTTTCTTCAAATATGCATACATGATTTTTTTCTCTACTAGATGGTGGCAATGACTATGTTGTTATGACTTGTGGCGGTCTAAACACATTGTTGGAAACAACTATTCCTCCAATGTAGAGGATATGTGACAAGCATATATAATTTTTCAAGTATTAACCTATTTAAATTGTAAATATAATATGATTTATGTTAATGTTTTTTATTAACCCGTTATTATTATTAATAATTTGATTGTAAATAGATTGGCCTGCATGCAATTATTAATCCATTTTACTTGTAAAAGAAGAAAATTTGCTCCTCAAAATAGTCAAATTGATCATTTCTATATTTTGAACATCGGAATTAATAATTAGCTAGGATTATGGGAAAAGTTGTTTATGTGTACTTGAGCATGAACACAGACAAACAAACACAATCTTATTAATAGGAAAGCTTTGTGTGTTATCAAAACTCCATTTTTTTATTATAATATAATTTTTATTAGTATAATGGCCTTCATCCATCAACATTGGTAGGCATCAACAAGAAAATGATCCATCATTAAATTAATGGTCTCAAAGTTATTTAAAAACAAATGTTAGTTAAATATTTCGATCAAATTTTCAACTTATAAAATAAATAATTTATATATTTTTGTTATTCTGAATAAGGCCATGATCTTACGCATTGTAAAACTTTAAGATGTTTATAATGTGTATATTCTTGATCACTGGAATTAATGAGTGTAGGATTAAAAGGTGTACTAAATAATTTATGATCGAACAATTATTATCGAACAGACTACTTCAATAATTTGAACGTCAGACTTAATTAGCTAGGATTCTTGGAAAAGGGTGTTAATCCAACATCAGTATGGAATTTTCCCAAAAGTCAAAATTTAGTAGATTTTGTCGTAAAATATCCTTTAGAGTATACAGGTATACTGGAGGATATTTCGGTATGTTTGACAAACCTAATGAATTCCACAGTTGTCACACCCAGTATAAGAATTTAGGACAAATGGATGATCTTTTTGTAGTTCTTCTTAGTGGATTGGTCGTTGGGGCGCTGAATGAGATCATATATTTGTATGGGGAGCTCTGAGTGGATACCTTCAAGTTTGGGAGAATTTATACTATCGTGAAAGAGGCAAACACAAAGATTTTCTTCGTTCGATCGATCATTGCTCCAAATTTATTGTCTATCAACATCTTGCAAAATGAGACTACCCAACCTGCACCAAAATTGTGGTCAGGTAGCCTCAATTGATTAAATCACGGCATGGATTTAAGTGGCTTGATGTTGCTAATCTCAAGTGAGAAAAGAGAGGTTCTTGAAAGTCTCTTAATGTAACCTTTAAACAAACTTCGCTTTACATTCTAGGATTTTTCAATGAGGCAGGGACTAGCTCCTTTACAACTATTTCCTTGTTATTTTATTTTTTCTTTTACTTATGTATCATCATCTCTCCTTTTCCACAATGCCTTATTAACCACAAATCAAAACCTTACATTTAATAATATCTATTTATGCTTGAATTCCTAAAATATATATTATTTTAATATAAAAAATTAATTTATACATGATGTTGGAATATTGAGAGGGGGGGGGGGGTGAATCAATATTACCCCTTCTTAAAAGTTACTTTTTATATTTTATTGATCACCACAATAAATCAACAATGAATTGTATGCAAAATCAATTATATAAATATATTTAACATGAATTGCAAGGTTTTACAAAGAATAATGAAGGTCACCAATCCTCTTTAGAGCACCAACTCTAGGAGACACAGATCCCCTTCTTCAGGGCACCAACCCTGGGAAGCACCAACTCCCTCTTCTTTATGGCACCAACCCTAGGAAGCACCAACTCCCTTGTATTTAGGGAAACAACCCTAGGAAGCACCAACTCCCTTGTATTCAATTTTATTAGTAAGGATATGAATCCTTCCACGCTCCTCCCTTCCACCCTCAATTCATAAGAACCAATAGTTCTTCTTCTTGGAATCTTCTTCTGTTTTGATCTTCTTATCTGGACTGTAGAGACACTTTCTTCTCATCACTCTTCCAACTGTGTGAGCTATGAAACATTGTGTCCCTTCGTTTGGACCATCACACCTCTTAATTTTAACATTACCAATAATCACTTTTATTATTCAAACATTTCTTGTTAATTCTTTTAATTTAGTGAGAGTGCTTTTCGTAAATCGATCAGAGGTATGGATTGATTTCTTTTTAACTCAATTCCATATTCCTGCAAATATTTGCAAACACCGAGTTCTCTAGAGGTGCTTATTTCAACCCATTTATATGTGACCATAGGCACAGAAGCACATGATTATTTAATTAAGATTTTCCTTCTTCTTTCGCCCTTTTCCTTTTAGCCCCCATATGTCCAGTGCTGGGACTTTGTTCTTCGATACTCTGTCCGTCAGGACTTCATGACTTTGCAACCTTTCAAATCTCCAGAATTAGATTTCGTCGAAACAGATCGGACGATCAATATTCAATCCTTCATTTAGATGTACGATCCATGCTTATAAGAGGCCTTTCAAGTAAATGATCGGTCAGGACTTGATAAAAAATTGAATGGACAGTTCTTGTTCATTTCAGAACTTTGGGACTTCGGGCATTTGCTTGTGGTGAAACTCCTGAAGCAAAAACTCCAGAGTGACGTAACTTGCTGATGTCACTTGTTGACATGTCACTGACTGAGTGGCTGCCACATGTCACTTAGATTCGTGACTCACACATACATGAAATGCCAATTGTACTTTGACACTTGTCTTTATCTGATTACGCCACATGTCCTTGCTAACGTAGATCTCCTTATGTGGCACATGTTCTTCTCCTAGATCTAACGGTCAAGATACTTTCCGAAGTGTTGCTCAGATTGAACGACTCATGTCCACTTTGGAACTTCAGAGAATTCGATTTCTCCACTTCCTAATTCTCCTGATGTGAGATTCCCCGAAGTATAAACCTCGAGTAACTTAAATTCATCTAATGGTCATTATTTAACCCGAAAAGGCTTAACACGATCCAATGGCTATCGAGAATTCGACTATTCGAAATCTCGGGCCTTTGGCCTTGCTTGTCCTATCCTTCTACTTTCCTTGATATGACGGTCAAGATATCTCCTAAAGTGTTTCCTTAGATCAGATAGCTTGCGTCTACTTCGAGACATTTGTAGCTTACTTTGTCCTTCCACTAAACATGATATGACGATCTTTATATCTCCCAAAGTATTCTTCAGATCAGAGAGTCCTCATTTACTTTGAGACTTCGGACTTCGGGCGATCTTACTTATTCTCAACCCTTTTCTCATGAAGTGGTCAACGTCGAATTTTGACCACTATTATGATCCAATGATCATCATGTATTTTCCATATCCGATGGTCCTCATTTACTTCAGGACTTACGGGCTCTGTTCTTTGTCTTTGCTTATCCTATCCTTCCACTTAACTTGATCCAACAGTTGATGTGGATTGCGGAACTGAAACTTGCGTGTGGTTTAGTTTGTCACCTAAAATTTGCAATTGAAGTTGTGCGATTGTTGGTGGATCAACCACAGTCATCGATCTTTGAATCGATGAGATCTGACGGTCCAGACTAATAGCGGGATTGGAAATAACGTGTTGTTTAATTCTCACTTCGTTCTCTGTAATTTGAAGTTGTGCGATTGTTGGTGGATCAACCACAGTCGTCAATATTTGAATCGATGAGATCTGACGATCTAGACTAATTGCGATATTGTAAATAATGTGTATTTTAATTATCTCTTCGCGCTCCGCAATCAGTCCCTATCCTTGATCTGGCGCTTGTGTATCCAACAGTCTTGGGTTGTCAAGTGGGGAATTTGACCCCGATCATGTTTCTGCATTGTGCTTTCCCTTATGAGCTTCATGTGCATCATCGACTGTTGACATCAATGAAGTATGTCGAAAAATACCCCCCTTTGTCATTGAGGGAAAAACTCTAACTTCATACATACTACCCCTGTGATGATGTTTTTCTCTATGAAGTTACTCTCCCCCTTTGACATCAATGGAAAAGGGTTGCTCCCCCTAGGGTAATTCTTTGTATGTCTATATGTTGCTAACCAGAATCTGAACTCGGGTAACTCCTCCTGCAATCATAATTTTCCTGTCATAAATGAATGACTCCCCCTATCAATCTTCTCTCTTTGCTTCTAACTTCTCTTCTCTTTTGTTTCTGAAAGGGAAATTCTTCTTGACAAGATTTCTCCCCTTTCATTTATATAGGATGCCATGTATACCACTATATACATTCTACTATTTCTGTTGTGGATATTTTTGTCTTACTGGAACACTAAGCAACTGAATCTTATACTTTTCAAGCGACCTTTCAACCTATCCATTGCTTCTCATCGATCTCTAACCAGATGTATATGTCTTTATCCAAGATGCTTCTTTACTGTACAGTGCTTCTTAAAGTCACCCAAGAGACTTTATATTTTTCTTTCCACATGACTTATCTTGCTGATAGAATGTATTCTATTCAACTAGAATTGATCTAGTTGTCCAACGAACTCAGGCACACACCAACCAACCAATATATCTTTCAGATTTTCTCTGTCACAACCACTGTCTCTAAAATTCCAGTTTCCAGTCTTTTCATTTTCAGATTTGTACTCAATCTATCTTCATCATCACCTCACTGCTACATAATTTTCCATTCATTCCATTTCTTTCTCACATAGTAACTTTTATTTAGGGTTTTGTCCACTTGTAACCATTCTGAGACCAATACATAACCTGCACTATTCTTGGGCAGATAAATACCCGCAATAAACTATGTCAGATCCTGCATAGAGTTATATCATTAAACCATGATGCTTTAATGCTCATCGGAGCATAAACAATAATGAATTTGAACTCTTCCCTAATTTTTCCTTCCCTTCTTTATTTTTTAGTTTTTCTTTGAGAAGGAGTTTCAGTGTACCATTAAAATAGGATTAATTTTTTTTTGAGATAATCATCACTCAATTCTTCTGGTTGATCCACTGTTGAAGATTCATCATAAACGTCACTATTATGTGCACTAGAAGTTTCTTTATCCTTGTCTTGAGAATATTCCTCTATTAATTTCCATTTGTTGGGTGATGGATAATCTTCTTGTATGACATTATCAAGTTTTGGAGCTGTGTCAGATTTTTCTTTAGGAGTTTTCATAGCTTGAGTTTGATCTACTTTGTATGCATAGCTTTAATTATTATATTCCTTATTAGATATTTTACCCACTAATCTCTTATTATTAACTTCATTAATTTGAGGAGCAATATTTTCATCATCTTTCTTATTTGGTAAAACTAGTAAATGATGGAATAATAGGATTTTTTGTAACATCACCTATTGGCACTACAATGGACATAACTAGGACAACTTCTTGGAACATATGCTAATCCTAGAGATAAACTTCTTAGAACACTAGAATATGTTGGAGCATAGATTCTTGGAACAAAAGGATATATTATAACACTAGTATTAAGAACGCTACCAAATATCAAAACACTAGTTATAGGATCATCACTCAATGCTATAGGACATCACCCAATGTTAATAGGTTAGGGAGTATGTAGGGATTCGCAAAAAGTAGCACTTCACGATGCTCATGACCGATCATAATCTTAAGTTAGTTGGTACCATAGATTTCTATGATTCAATATCCATATATCTATGTTTGGAAAATTGAGCTTGAAACCTAAACTACTTGTTTTCGAGACACCACTTTCCAAACACGTGGAAAAACGACTTGACTTGTCACATGCCTCAATCAATCGATCCACTACATGCCTCACCCATTCATGAAATTAGTTACATGTCTTCCCCTCAATTGTCTTCATTATTCATCCGGCCCCACCTCACCTACTCGATTCATCTAGCTTAGACAACAGTGACCACATCTACCATGAACATTGATTTTGAAAAAAAGATAGATGCAAAGCTAGTTGTCCCATAGCAATACTTAATGTTTCAACATGATGCCTCAATCTAGTGGTTGATACCACAAATTCACCCATGAGAAGGAGCTTTTATTCTAGCATTGATATTGCAGAGTGCCAAAGGATGGCATGAGAAAAAATAGTTTTTATATGTTTTGGAAATTTATCAAGGTGCAGACTCTATGCACTATTGTGATAATATACCATACCATAAACTGAATGACCTATGTACATGCACTTGAAAAATTTAAGTATTCTTTAATCTCCTCTAAAATGGAGAGATGGTCATTGGTAAGTTTACAATTTTGTTGAATAATAGTATATAGTAAGGCATATTGCATCATACAAATATGAATAATTATGCTTACTTGCATTGGAGTTGTCATTTATTATCAACATTTTTATTATTTCTTATGTGTATGTCTATAGTTTGTATGTTTCCTTGACTACTAATTGGTATGTCTACAATTTGTAATAATGTAATTTATTTTTAGCAACCAAATTATGAACAAAAGAGAATCTCACAATTCAAAGAGATATGGTAGATTGTGGGTGAGACTACTTGGGAGTATGTGCAAGGGTTAAAATATCTAATGAGATGATTGGCATTCTAGATACACAATACAAAAAATAAATAATGGTTCATTGAGGGTTATATCATCTGACAAGAACCCCTCTGATGCAACAAAAGATCTCTTTACCTGGAGAGGCCTTGGAGCAAGCTATGAGAATAGAGTCAATGGTGAGTGGGGCACATGAAGGTTGTGGTCATAGGAACAATCCCATAAATAAGTCTATTCGATAACCAAATTGCGGCACTATTAGAAAAAATTTAGGAATTGACCAGAGTGAAAGTGACAAGAGAGCAAATCTAGTGCATAGCACAGGCTATGAGATTGAGGGATATTTGTCGAAAAAATTCCCTTCATTGCAAAGAGGATTTACGCATGGGCCGCCTGCTAGCCCTCAAACATTCATACCTATAGGGGGAGTTTTGCAAGCACCTCCCACAACACCCCTTCAACATGTGCCATCTCCCTTTCAACATGAAATCCTATTTCCAAACACAACTCCCTTCCAAAGAAGTCAATCATAGGAGTATTGTGAAATTCATAGAATTTATGGCCACCCCCACAACACTGTCCCTTATTTCCAAAATACTCATCCATCCCAAATACAGTTCATTGTGAGTCTTATGGATCCATCTCACATATCATGGATAATTGTAGAGCCCTAGATGTTTCCCCAATCTAATTGAAATATGGGAGGCTTG
>JASDQU010011465.1:219723-244662 GCA_032191745.1 Picea mariana | reverse complement strand
TATTGTATTTGGAGTGGTAGCTCAATAGGAGGATGCCCCCTCGAAGAGGCAAGTGAACATGAGAGGATCCCTTCCATAATAGGATCCATTGTATGGTGTTACCCTACCTCAAGGGTTTCTATAATAAAGTTGTGGTTTTCTATATGGTTTCATAGATCTTGTGTGGTGATTATATTCAGATATATTTGGATCTATTGTGATATTTTGTATTCAGTTCTAGTAGATCTATTCAGGTTCTTAAAAAGAATAGAGTCAATGGTGAGTGGGGCACATGAAGGTTGTGGTCAGAGGAACAATCCCATAAATAAGTTTATTCGATAACCAAATTGCGGCATTGTTAGAATATGCAGCAAAATGAGAACCCAGTGAATTAAGAACCTAGGCCATCGAGCAGATAAGTTTGGTGCACTATAAACACAGTCACTAGAGGAGGTGCAAGGACAAGGGTGGATGTGAATGGATTTGAACATGCACAGATCAAGAAAGAAACTCTAGGAGTGCCTAAATTTGATTATTCCCATAAAAAATAATTCTTCAAAGGTACAATGAAGATGTTGAGGAACATGGCTACACCTGAAACTTTAGGAATTGTGCATAAGAACCTTGTCTATTTACTTCATGTCATCAACCCCCCGAGAGTGTTGCAGAAGGATCCCAACATCGTGACTTTGGAGTGGTTGTTTAAACTCAAAGAAATACTGAGAGGGGGGACTGAATCAATATTTTATCATATTTTACTAATTTATTTCCTTTTAATGGCTAATGTTATTTAGAAGTGCTTACTTAATCATAAATACATGCAAAAATCAAAACAACACAGAGAACATAGTACATCGGTATTTTTATGTGGAAACCCAATGTAGGAGAAAACCACAGAACATGTTTCTTTATGTTCTTCTGCAAGTACCAAATTACAATTTATAATTTTTCTACTTGACACACACCCACCCGTTGGAAATAATAAGGACACCAATCCTCTCAGGAACCAACTTGTTGCATATAATGAAGACACTAGTCCTCTCAAGAACCAACCTTTCGTAGATAATGAAGACACTAGTCCTAATTGAGCTTCGACTCACCCTAGCACCACCCAACCACCCTGATTTCAGTTAATTAAATTCTTAAAGAACTGGACATTTTCATGACTTTTCTCTACAATTAAGTACAACTGATAGATTTCCAGTTCATTTCTTTTTAATAGTTATAGGACCTTTTTACCTCACTTTATCAGTGCATCAATCAAATAGAGCATGTCATTATTTATAATGTTTTTTCCTGAATTCCCCTTCCTGTATGTGGATGTATAACAATTACATTGTGGAAATATTTTGACTAGATCAAAGTCTTGTTAGTTACACTTCTTTCTAAATAAAGTATGTAGCAGCATGTTAGTTACATTGTGGACATGTTTTGACTATATCAAAGTCATTTCAATTAAACTTTTCTCTAAATAAAGTATGTGGATGCACAAGAGTTATATTATGGACAAATCGTGACCAGATCAAGATCTAGTTACAACTGGACATTTTTTGACTGAATCAAACAAACCAAATCTTCCTACAAAGGAGCTCTAGCTCATTTCCAACAACGAAATTTAGTATTACCAGAAAATCTCCTCATGAATGATGCAACAAGTCACATTTTGGTCTATAGATCATCTATTATGCATATAGAATAAGATCCCAAAGCTCAAGTTACAATTCTCCATCCTATAGCACTTACATTACAGTGTGCTCACCCAATCGCTCTATTCATCTCATTGCACTCCACTCTATCACTTGTTACATGGGATTCGTTTCGTCACACTCTACTACGCCATTTGTCGCATTGTCTCAAGACACCTTGCATAATTTCTTCTGCACAATCTTCCACACAATCTGTCTCAGTCCATTCTATCACACTAGTTTTGTCTTGGAACACTCCACTACACCATTCTTCGCACTAGTTCAAAGCACCCTACATATTTTATTCTATGACATTGATCCTTCTCTACCCTATTGTTCCTTTCGTCCTTCGATGCTTCTTCTCACTTATGTTTTCATCCTTTCATGACATCCTTTGTTTATGCACCATACTTTGTGTCATACTTTCTGCACTATATTTGACCATGTCTATTTGGGGCTTTTGATCATAAGGGTGAGAAAAAAAGAGACTCCTTTGATTGCCTTGGTAAGACAACAAAGAAACACAGGAAAATGGTTAGTAGGTTAGTGAACCCACAAGATATAAATAAATAAAGTAAAGAAAGATATAAATAACAAACAATGGAAACTAAACTAATCAAATATTAATAGAGGATGCAAGAAAGGGATTCTTGAAATCGATTTGATCAAAATGGTATGAGGGAGTGTATGGAGAGAAGGTAGATGAACTGGTGACATGGACAAATATAAATATGTATGGGATGCAAGAACTTCCATTGGTTGGGGAAGATGAGATGATGGTAGTAACTGTAAAACATGACCTAGTGTCAGGGGGACGACCAGATATTATGTAAACTATATTGAATGTGTAAGACTACAAGGGAGTGTATGATAGGTCAAAATATAGATATTGAGGACAAGGGCGTCAGTGATATTCGTTATTTGTCTATGGTAGGTATATCTTTGAATATATGGTGATGAAAATGAAATTCCCCAACCAAGGGCGAGATGGGTTGTTGTGTGCCAAGGAAAAAGACGCCACCAATTGTGATCGAAAAAAAAATGTTCTACCTGTTGAAACTTGAAATGTGCTTTATATAATTACCAAATAAATAAAGAATAATTGGGTTGAAATTACATGTAGAGAGATGGGTGCCCTAGTGAAGAATGGCCTGACCTCTTGTGGCACAAGTAGGGGAATGTAATTGATGAAGGGTGGAGGCTCTAGGGGTGGGTTTTTGTACTAGGTAGATGGATGGAAGATGAAATTGTAGATGGGAAATTGACATTGGATAATATGGAGGGTTAATGATCATTCATAGGTGTATTTAATGTACAACCAAGAACATGATGTGGGAGTCCATAATGGGGTGGTTAGCATGATGATGAGGAAGAAGTATGAGGTTATTATGTTGGGGTGTAACACTACCAAGACTCCCAATCCTAATGGATAAAAAAACATGAGTGTCAATATTCCAAGGAATAAATATATGTGGGACAACTCATGGAGGTGAGAATTCTATCGGTTAAGAATACCTGAGTGCAAAGGAGGTGATGATACCGTAGATCCGGGTGTGGGGAAACTAAGGATAAATGTCAAGGGGTGTAACTGGGATATGCATATGTTTGCAGAGGGTGTGAGTGCATGCCAGTTTTGAATATATACCTGAAGGGGCCATAGGGTGGACAAGAATGAATGAGTTATATATTGTTGTACCAAGTACTTCCACACACAAACATCAAATACCCGAAGTGAAAAATATTTGATGATAAACAACATATGATGATTATTTGATATAAATGATAATGAGAAAGCATACTTGATATTTTTACATTAGTGGGAAAAATGGTCCCTTGTTGAAAAGTTTGGGTTCCCCTGGAAGGAGGCCAAGTAATCCTAGTAAAGGTAATCCATGAAGAAGGGTAGGGAATGATGATTTCTTAGAAAAAGGCACTCCCTAAGGAAGACCAGGGAACCATGGGTTCTCGAACAAGGCCCTCCCTAAGGGAGGCTAAGGAATGATGGGTTCCTGAGAAAGGCACTCCTTAAGGGAGGCCAAGGAATGACGGGTTCCTGAAAAAGACACTCCTTGATCTAGGTGGATATTCGTGGCCACCCACCTATTCCAACTGGCTCCTCTTGATAGTTTTTAGTTCAACACGTTCTTTTGTACTTCTTTGTAATTGTATGTTCTACACTTTCGGGGTTGTCTGAATCCCTACACATGTTCCAGGTGAATATTGGTGGCCTCCCACTTGATCCAACTAGCTTATTTTGTATGTTTTCATGTCAGCACATCTTGTTATACTTCCAGGGCCGTTTTGGGGCCCTAAAAAATGTTTTTTTTGGCTCACCACAGTCAAACTATCGACATAGTTAGAGTTTGATAATGTAATATGTATCTCTCTAAAATACCTTTCAAACCAACTATCACACGCCTAAAACGAAGGTCGTATGCAAAAGTTACAACCCTGTGAAGTTGAGGTACCAACTTACCCATAGGCGCCCACATAACGTTTGGCGTTTCATCTCCTAGGGTTGGGTTTTTGGATGTCTAGGGTTTTGGAATTCATGAGTAATATTAAAAAGGCCTCTAGATCCTTATTTTAATCATTCTTCTTAGATAGATGCATGCAATAACCAAATATCTTCTCAGATATAGCTACCACCATTCGAGCAAGTGTTTCTGTTTTGTAGTTTTACAGTTTCAACCTATCTCGTTTATTCAATAAAATATATTGTTCACTGGATATATGTGTTGTTCTTCATATCTATGTGTTTATTGTATTTAGTCTATTAATCATTTTGTTCTGCTCCTAAATCTAGATCAGTGGTATTAGAGAAGTCTGCTCTTCATTTATTTTTGTTTGTGCATGTCCCCGACAAAATCTGGGTACAAGAAGTTGGGACTCGAACCAATCGATTCGTTGGAATATCAGTGACACTGAGCCCAACAAAAACCCATGGGGGATGAAAACAAAGATGATGGAGTAGGAGATAATTTTAAAATGTTGCTCGAGGAAGACCTCACATGACAAAGGAACAAATAGATGGACAACTTTGCGCAGATCCTTCGATGGTTTCCCATAGGAGAAGCATCTTCATCAAGCGGCCATGCAACCCCGTTCAAGGTACACGTAAGTTTTGATATTCCATTATTTGAAAGACTGATATATGCAGATGTTAAGGAATGGTGGGATACTTACTCGAAGCAAAGGGCCATAGAGGAATCTGCAATATTTTTGGTTTCCCCTACATGGGATTCCTTCCGGGATGCCATTAAAGAACAATTATACTCCATTGGAAGCTATGAGGACCAGTACACTAGATGTACCACCCTCCATCAAGAAAGGGACCAGACAATACCATATTTCACCAATGTTTTCCATACCCTGTGCACCAAATAGGGTATCAAAGACTTTGATGGTGATCAAATACCATGGTTGTTTTCATAGATACATTCAAACAAAAATGGAGCTTCTAGACATCACCTCCTTGGGTATGGATTATAGATATTTTGCCGCGATCGAGCATAAATTTAAGCAGCAAAGGCAAGAGTTTGGATCTGAAATATCCTCATAACCGAAGCAGGGTAAAGGCAGCCCCAATCCACACAACAAGGGATAGAGAAAACATGGCCACTCTCAAGAAAATGATTCCAAGACACAACACAATGATGGAAATGAAAAGATGAAGAAGGACATGGGAAAATGGTGTGAATACCATAAAATCCCTTGGCACAACACTGAAGAATGTTGCTCCAAGCAGTCACTCATGGCTGAGCTCAAGGCATTCGAGGTCAATTTTGACTCTGAATCAAATACATAAGGAGAGAATCGATCATCAATGTTGAACCTAGTGCCACTATCGCTACCACCAAAGTCCATCCAAGTGAACCAGAAGAACCAAAGGAAGGGGAATGCCTCTTTCACTCATGGATGTGGGTAAAGGGGGCTCTGCTCCATTTCATTGCTGATAACCACAGTAAGAAGAACCTGATATCAGTAGAGGTCATCAAGCAATTTGACATGTCAACTAAACTGCACTTGTAGACCTACACCATCGACTGGATTCACTAAGGAAGAGATATTTGTATCAATCAATAATGTATTATTCCCTACGACATCAAGCCTTTCAAAGACAAGATATTGTGTGATATTGTTCCCCTTCAATTTTTTCATTCTTTTTTAGGAAAACCATATTTGTGGAAACGTCATGCTGTGTATGAGTCTAGACCCTACAAGGGTAGACAATTGTGCAAGATACCGTAGGTAGCACCACCTACTATTATTTCTTTAATCTCTGCTAAGCAATGTAGTAAGGTCATTTCACAGACCGGGAAGTTTGTCTTCTTTTTTATCCATGCTCACAGTATGTAGAAGGTCGCCACCAAATTTGTGGCCTCTACATAGATCCTCTCTTTGTAGTAGAAGAAAATGGATGAGATCATGGAAGAGTACAGAGAAATCTTCTCCTCACCCACTGGGGTACCAACGCATTTCCAAGTCAAGCATCCAATTTATCTAACCCCTATTTCACCTCTACCTGATGGACCCATCTATTGTCGCTCACTGATGGAAAATGATGAAATCAAGCATCAGATACAGACCCATTTCCTCGCCTTGCAGAAGCCTGATTGTACTGATGCAGAAGAAGGATAGGACCTGGTGACTTTGCATTAATTACAGATCATTCAACAAAATCACAGTCAAGAACCAATACCCAATTCCTAGGATTGATGACCTTCTTGACCAACTCAAGGGAAAAAATATCTTCAGCAATATTGACCTAAAGTATGTCTACCACTAGGTTCCCATCGAACCAACTGATGTATGGAACACAAATTTCAAATATAAAGGTCTCTTCAAATGGTTGGTCATGCCATTTTTCTTAACAAATGCACCAACCACTTTCATGAGGTTGATGGATGATGTATTGAGACCCTTCACCAATTCTTTTGTGGTGGTATATTTGGATGATGTTCTCAACTTCAACAGAACTTGGCAGGAGCATATGTAGCATATTCAACAGGTTTTGAGCACTATGTGGCAACACTAGATATATGCCAACTTGGAAAAATGCTCCTTTGGCATGAACATGGTCCAATACTTGGGATACATTGTTGATGAGCATGGGGTACATGTTGATACAACTAAGATCCAAGTCATCCGTGACTGGCCAGCCTCGACCAAACCAACCGAAATTTAGATCTTCTTGGGGCTGGCCAACTTCTACCAATGGCTCATGTTGGGATTCTCCCATATTTCATGGGCCCTCATCCAAGTGACCAAGGGCAGTGGAAGAAAAAATTTTCTGTGGGGGAAGGAAAAACAATGAGCATTTGATGATCTGAAGCATCCCTTGTGGTCATCTCCAGTACTCTCCTTGCCCGATCTGCAACAACCGTTCGATATGGAGATTGATGCATCTCACTATGTTGTAGGCATAATTATCCCTCAACATCTTCATCTATTGGCATACCATATTGAGAAACTTTCATATACTGTCCAGAAATACCCCACCTATGACAAGGAAATGTATTCCATTGTACAAGCCTGTCATTAATGGAAACATTACATTCAGGGAAAGGAGACGATCATCCACACTGATCACAAGCCTTTGCAGTTCATATAGACATAGGGGAAATTACATAACAACCGCCATAATAAGTGGTCCACCTACCTGCAACAATTCCATCTCAAAATCAAGTATAAGACATGGAGCACAAATCGTGTCGTGATTGCCTCAGTCGACCTCTCATGGCTGCACTCACCACTATGCTCCATTCCTATGGACATGAGGCATCTAAGTGGCCCCAACTTTATTAGTAAGATCTGGACTTCCCCACCACCTATAAGCTCTTATGTACATGCGTGAATGCACCGATTTTCATATTCAGGATAGAATGTTATTCCATCTGGTTCATATCTGTGTTCCTGCAAGAGAGCATGCAAAGATGATTTGGGAAGCCCACTACAATTGGATGGAAGGACATTTTGGTGTGGAGAAAACTATGGTCGTTCTACAAAAACATTTTATTGGCCAAAACTTCAATAGGATGTCCACAAGTATATCATATCTTGCACTGCTTGTGCCATTTCCAAGCCTGCCATCAAGAAGAAAGGTTTATACACCCCTCTTCCTACTCCCGAGAAGCCTTGGGAATCCATATCGATGGATTACATGTTTGGTCTTCTATCCACCAAGAAAGGAAATGATTGTGTATTTGTGGTTATTGATCGGTTTTCGAAGATGGCCATCCTCACAACCTGTAATAAGAATATCACAATGATAAATACTTCCAAGCTCTTGTTCGAATGAGTGTAGGTCTATTTTGGGATACCACTGACCATCATCTATGACTGGGAAAAAATATTCCTCATCACATTTTGGTCGAGTCTCTGGTCACTGTTGGACCCCAAGATCACTAAATACACTGCTTTCCACCCCCAAACTAATGGCTAAATAGAGATTGTCAATTAGATTATTGTGCACATATTGTGCATGTACAACTCTAAGAATCCACGTGCATGGGATGAGAGTCTCCCCTATGTTAAACACAGTCACAATAGGGCTCTCCATATATCCATCGTCCATAGCCCATTTCATGTGAGGTTGGGATTCCAACCCTTGGGTCCCATTGATGTTGCACTACCTCTTGCAACCACATAGAAATACTCTTCCCATGTTCATTATGAGACTGACAAAGCCACCATATTCATTGAGAGGATTCATCAGATCTGCCAACAATTCCATGCGATTTTGTAGAAATCCAATGCTAAGTACATGTAGCGCCATGATTAGCAAAGGGTACTGCACCAATTTCAGGTTGGAGATAAATTATGGTTACGTTTTTAGAAGGATCGTCTTATAGGGTCCCATCGGAAGTTCCTCCTACTTCACTATGGGCCTTATACTATCACCAAGGTTGTGGGTAGCAATGCTTTTGAGCCCAACACTCCACCCTTCCTTGGCTTTCACCCAATATTCAATGTGGAACTCCTTCAACCATATTTTCCACGATTATTAGACACTTCAGAGATCGCAAAAAAACTGACACCAAAAGAGCTCAACCCTGAATGCATGGAACAAGAATCCACTAATCATATCGTGGACACATAGCTCAAGGGAACTCACAAATAGAGGATCCATATTTATCAGGTTGTCAAAGCATGTCAACTCCTACACCAAGGAAAGTGGCTCACCTAGGCCCAAATTCAGAAGAAGTTTCCTCACCTGATGGGGGAACTCAATGAAATGGAGAAATTTTCTTCCTAAGGGGGGAGGACTGATCCAGGTGGATATTGGTGGCCACCCACTTATTCCAACTAGCTCCTCTTGATAATTTTTATTTCAACACGTTCTTCTATATTTCTTTGTAATCGTGGGTTATGCACTTCCAGGGTTGTTTAAATCCCTACACATCTTTCAGGTGGATACTGGTGGCCTCGCACCTAATGCAACTATCTTATTTTGTATGTTTTCATGTTATCACATCTTGTTGTACTTCCAAGGCTATTCTGGGGCCCTAAATAGTGTTTTTTTGGCTCGCCATAGTCAAACCATAGAAAGAGTTAGAGTTTGATGGTGTAATGTCTATTTATCTAAAATAACTTTCCAATGGGATACCACACGCCTAAAACAAAGGTCGTATGCAAAATTTACGACCCAGGAAACTTGAGGTACCAACTTACCCATAGGGGGCCGCATAAATTTTGGCGTTTCATCTCGTAGGGTTAGGTTTTTGGATGTCCAGGGTTTTTGCATTCATGAGTAATATAAAAAAGGCCTTTGGAGCCTCACTGTAATATTTCTACTTAGACAGATGCATGTAGTAGTGACATATCTTCTTAGAGATAGCTACCACCATTCGAGCAAGTGTTTCAATTCTGCAGTTTTACAGTTTCAACCTATTTGATTTATTCAATAGAAGATATTGGTCACTGGATATCTATGGTGTTCTTCATATCTCTGTGTTTATTGTATTCAGTATGTTAATCAGTTCATTCCTCTCCTAAATTTGAATCACTCCTTGAAGGAGGCTAGGGAACTATGGGTCCCCCCCCCCCCAAAAAAAAAGGCACTCCCTAAGGGAGGCAAAGGAATGATGGGTTCCTGAAGAAGATACTCCATGAAGGAGGTTGGGGAACCATGGGTTCCTGGACAAAGCACTCCCTAAGGGAGGCCACAAAACAATGGGTTCCTGAGAAAGGCACCCCTTGAAGGAGGTTGGGGAACCATGGTTTCCTGAATAAGGGAATCCCCAAGGGAGGAAACAAAACAATGAGTTCATGAAAAAGGCACTCCTTGAAGGAGGCCACAAAACACTGAGTTCTTGAAAAAGGAACTCTCTGAAGGAGGGTAGGGAACCATGAGTTCCTAAACAAGGCCCTCCCTAATGAAGGCCACAGAATGATGGGTTCCTGAAAAAGGCACACCTTGAAGGAGGTCAGGGAACTATGGGTTCCTGAAAAAGGCACTCCCTGAAGGAGGTCGGGGAAATATGGGTTCTAAAACAAGGCACTTCCTAAGGGAGGCCTCTTTTCCTTATGGGGGGAACTAAAAATGACTAAGGCTAAAAATTCCTTGCCACAAGTAGTAATAAAAATATCTTGTTGGATCATTCTAATTAGGCCATGTGGTGTGTAATCACATGATGTCTGGGGGCATTGGACACAAGGTGGTTCTATAATGGTTCCCATGAAGGGTATATTGTGAGTTGGTGTTGTGTCAAGAGTTAGGTCTTATGGGACCAAGGTGGGAAGTGGAACTACCCCCTGTATTATGATATGATGACTAGGGAAGGGTTGTTTCCAAATATTCAAGATTATGGACCAAAGGTAAAATAACAAAGAGTTTAAAGTTCAACATCCACAAAAGAGGATTTGAAACACTATATCAGATCCATTATTTTGTGTAATATATATTGGGGTGTTTGGGAATTTAAACTATGGCAACATCTACTATATGGGCATGATTGGTCATCATGGAACTGGATTCCTTGATATAACTATCAATCACAAGAGATGATGTTATTTGAGAGGGAGTAATGACCTTATCAAGGGAGATAATATTAGAGGGTGCACTAATTGAATTGTTAGGACCCTACCAACAGTGACTAAGAGAACCTAGATGGAGGTTTTCACTAGAATCGTTGAAAGAAGTAGTGGCCTCAAATAATTCATTGTCTTATGGGAAGAATGTAGTTGATATTTCATGGTTTCTTTTGGGTTTGGGGCAAGAAACATGCATGGATTCCCCCAAGTATGAATGAATCCACCCATCCTCCAATCCCAAGTGGTGAGAAGAGGGTTATAAAGGAATGGGATCATTTTAGGGGGTGTGGATGTTACATGACTAGTGGAAGTGGACACATAGTGCATTGACTCAATGTGGGCAACATGATGTGAGATGCGATCACATGANTTCATCTATGTCATGAGTGTTATGGTGTCTTCACTCTTTCGAGTCATGATATTCCCACATGAGGGATGCATGACTCGAAAGAGTGAAGACACCATAACACTCATGACATAGATGAAATCACAACCCAGGATAATATTTTAATCCACTAAACCATCCATGACAACAACATTAATAAATATCGTCTTGCCACATAAATCAATGGGGAGATTAGGTAAGATCCCTAAGGGGGAAAAAATTCTACCATCAAAGTCTCTTAACTCAGTCAGCTATGGGATAAGAGTAGGGGATCCTAGTTGTTTCCAAAATGACGAGGGCATAATACATGAGGACTCCCCATCATCTACCATACACAGATAAATTGTATATTTTTTAACAAAGATCTGTATTTGGAATAGGGTAGAAGATGGAAGTCATGCTTGGATAATTTGATCCCAATCAAAGGTGATGACCCATGATAGGTATGGGTACACACTTCCATTTTCTTGACAAGGATAGGGTCTAGTAGATATTGTGGTACTAGAGGTGGAAGGGGTTCCCCCAAGTCTACATGATTGAGCATAATTCGTGAGGTAGATTGGGTGTGGGGGGGGGTTACCCATGTGAGGGGTAAAAAATGGTGTCGCGGTGCATGGAACCTCACCTGATGGAGTAATGGGTTCATTTTTGGTGAGGGGATACGTCGAAGTAGTGTAAGGAGAACTATTAAGTTTTTTATGTTATGTGCACTCCAAAAAAATAGCTTTTACTATATCTAGAGTTAGTTCAGGCCACTGATGGGAGGGGTGACCATAGAGCTCACAAAATGGGAAAGGGTGATTATTCCATGTATGGGTGGTACATCTATGCTTGGTTGGATTGTATCTCTAGTGGAAACTATGAGTTTGCCCATTTATACAAGCATTTCTACCATGCCATGGGCTGATAGTGGGAGTTTTTCTTCTTACTCCTTGTGTGTGGTGGATGGACAATATAACTCAGAGAGGGGGGCCAATTTTTTCCTAACTGGGAAGAAGAGGATGGGGTTATATATAGTGTTTTTTGTGGTACTTCCATGGTGGTTGATGGTTGGAGAGCTAATTCCTAAAGAGGAAGGGCTACTAGATGGGTGGATTGTTTTGGATAGTGGTGCTTAGCAAGGTGGACCCAAGAAAAGATATTCCTAAAACAATGGAACTCACTATTGTGTGTGCTGGTTGTACTGACGTGTCAACCAAATTGGGAACACCTACCAAGATTGGGAGGAGTTTTTCATATGTCTATAATGATGGGGATGTTGTGTTTCGGTAAATGTGGTCTATCTCAAGAATAAATGAACAAGTTCTTCAGTAAATGTGGTATATCTCAACAATGTTTTGAAAGCTATATGTAATCAATCAATGGTAGTCATACATAAACAAGTAACAACATAAGATGGTTTGGGGTTTTATCTGCATGAGGGAATACAATAAAATTCATTTTTCCTAATATACCTATCATTCTTCCTCTTAAAAATAACTGGGCCTTCCAAAAGCATTCAACAATGGGGCATGAATCCACTAAAAGAGGAGCTAGTGAAGGTATGAATAATCAATTATAATGAGGGTTGAAGGGTTCATATCTTGAAAGGAATGATGATATTTTGTAACAACCATTCAAAATATGATTAAGGTGTGATTGCAGCCCACAACCACCACCTGGGTAGATACAACCTAGAATTAGCGACTAACTTACCTCGATCAAGCACAAAAATTAGATTTTCGGCCTCATAAATCTGTCACAGGTTGGATTCTTTCCAAGCGTTGGGTGACCCAAGGAGGCACACATAGGAAAATTTGACCTCAACCTTCAACCTTTCATGGGTGTCTCCCTGCATTATGGTGTAGGAATAATTGATTGGGAGGATTTTGGTACCCTATTTTGCAACTTTCTAAGTTTCAACAATAAAAGGTTAGTGGGGAGTTATTTGGATACCTATCCCCAAAATCGTAACTTTGACTACAATTTTTTTTTGTCTTCCTCCTGTGGAGGTTAGAAAATGTGTTGATTAAGGTTTCTTTTAGGATGTGAAAGTGGGACATGATATTGGATTCATGGTCCAACCTCATTGATTAAAAGTGGCGTGAGAAAAATATTTTTTCAAACAAGTGAATCCCTTCTAATTCTCCTAGATCACTTATGTGCATGAGGATAAGAGCATACTATGGTTTCAAGTATCCGAAAAACACCTCTTGAATATGTGACGATGTGTCCAAGAAGTGATGGTGAGTGATGAATTTTTAATAAGTGAGAAAATTTTGGCATGTGGACATCACTTGGTCCTCTACAATGCTTGCTTACTTTTAACTTACTAATTTTCACAAACAATCCTTGCAAAAATTGGAAAATCCCTAGGTAACTATCATGGTGGACATGTAAGTCCATACTCTTGATATTTTAATCTCCCTAGAATTTTATCTAATCTAAAGAATATTTGAAACTATCCTATATTGTAGGCATGTGGGTATGTGTGGGCCCTTACAAAATCCTTAAAATTTCTAGGTTGTTTGATCTAGAAATTTGAAACTATCCTAATTTTGTGCACATGTGGGCATGTATGGGTCCTTAAAAAACTTTTTAGATTATGTTTGAAAAATCAAAGTAAGATGTATTGGCCTCTCCTAAAATGATTGATTTAGTTGCAAAAAATGAGCAAACTAAGAGGTATTGGCCTCTCCTAAAATGATCAATTTTTAAAGGGAGATGGAGGTTTCTTAAGTAATCCATTTTTCTGATTTCGAAGATCACACAAAGGTGACAGGAAAGAGCATCATCCAAGATTAGTAAAATAATATCCTAGTCCTAATTTATTGTGATATTTTGTAAAAGGAAAGGTTTCAATGAAATTCAATTGCTAAACTTTTAGCCATCCATGTGGCAAGTAAGAAAGTGAAAGATGCAAATGTTCTTTTTAGCATCCCTAAATGTCTATGTGTGACTAAGTATTCATGAAAGAATGAATCCCAAGCCTTTTTTTTGTGGATTTTAGAAAGTTCATAAAATAAAAGTAAGCTACTATAAAAAAATATATAAAAAAAAAAATGTTTTTTCTTTGCACAGTCGTGGGGATGTGCGGGTTTGGACTCGACATTCACAGTATGCATGGATTTTACATTAACAAATTCATGAGGTTATGTGTGTTCAACGTGTTTATTCTTCTCGATCTCATTCACAATTAGAGAAATAGAGGGTTGTCGATTTTAAAATGAATTCAACCAACACATAAAAGAGTCTTTCTCCATGACGGAAGTGACTGGATTTCCCTTCTCAAAAACCATATTAAGGAAGTTCGCCGTAGGATGCAAGATGCATAGGGTGCATCGATGCCTGATCATCTCCCTCTTCTCTATATTTGGAATGAGACTTCTCTGAAGGCTGCACTATATCTAAGGTGCGACGATGCCAAAGGGCTAAAGAAAAGTCAAGCTTCACGAAAGTTCTAGAAGGGGATCTTCTAGAATATGAGGTGGCCTCCAAACGGTTTGGATCTTACTCACTTTTTTGATTTTGTGGGGTCATCCTGATATCCTCATGCATCTCTCCTTCACATTATGTAAGGAGGGATATCTCATGGAAAAAGCTAAGGTTGAATAGGCTAAGTTTTGTATGGAGAAATTCTGCATCAGATCATTCTTGAGAGCTTTCCTTTAGCTCTACAAGCTACATGGTGGATCTTCTTCATTCAAAGACTTTGGAGAAAAGGTTTGTGTGTTAGAGAAAAGGGCCATTGAAAGGGGACCTTGCAACATCAAGGCTTTGGTTGTATTCTCCACTTTCCATTAATATGATGCAACAATATGTTTCTTTCCCATAAAACCATTCTTGTTTTATTGTATGATTCCTTGATCACATACATAGGTTCTTATTGAGTATTCTTTATTGCTTTCACTTTGTTGTCTTGTGTTCCTTTGCAGGTTCAATATTGCATGAGCATCAGAATGGAGTCATGATGACAATGACAAGAGGAAGTGACATTTTAACGATATGTTGCCCATATCTTGTTAACTAGTAAATTCAATAATTAGAACCTAGGGAAAGGTCTATATTCTGTTCTATTTTGTTCTAGTTCCAGGTGGTACTAGGGAGATCTATTTGTGTCCACACTTACTGATTAGTCCAACAAAATCTGTTTTGAAATATGACTGCTAAAAAAACTTCCTTTCAATGTGAACAACTGCAAGTTTCTCCCACTTTCAATGTGTGCAACTGCCAAATCAAGAAATGGCCTTTATGATGACCTACGCCCTTTCAATGTGTGCAACTGCAATATTCTCCCCCTTTCAATGTGCACAACTACCAAATCAATATGTCAAACTTCTCCCCCTTTCAATGTGCATCAACATCATGGTTTTGTTATTCTCCCCCTTTGATAACAATGACAAGAAGAGTCTTTGGATATTATTTCCTCCAGGCTTCGTTGTGTGTACATAACCATCCTTAAACAAAATATAATCGATAGTCATTCCAAACTTCAACTGTGCACATCTCCACAAAAGAAAATTTCCCCCTGATAGAGCAATGAGTGGGGAACTTTTCAAATTGGTTAACTTTGTTATTTACCAAATAAAGAAAGATGAGATCACCCACAACTTTTGTCTGAGATACTCAAAGGCTTCTCTAGGTAATGGCTTGGTAAAAATATTTGTAATCTTCTCTTTGAAGTGAACATACTCTAATTTCACCACCTGATCCTGAACTTGTTCTTGAAGAAAATTATATTTAATTGATATATGCCTAGTATTAGAGTGTTGAATAGGGTTTTTAGAGAGATTAATAGCATTTGTATTGTCACACATGATGGATACATGTTGTTCACATGGAACTTGAATATCCTTTATATTGTGCTTAATCCACAACACTTGAGCACAACATGATGTTGTGGATATATATTCGGCTTCAATTGTAGTTTAAGAAATGGAAGTTTGTTTCTTGCTGAGCTAGGATACTAAACAACTGCCAAGGAAAAATGCGCCTCCACTAGTGCTTTTTCTATCATCAATACTTCCTACCTAGTCTGCATCAATATAATCTTTGAGAACAAGTTTTTTTTCTTTTGGATACCACAAGACATAGTCAACATTGCATTCCAAGTATATAAATAGTCTTTTAATTGCAATAACATGAGTTTCCTTAGGATTAACTTGAAATCTTCCTTCCAAGACAACTGCTTATATGATGTCAAGCCTTGAAGACGTGAGATAGAGTAAGTTTCCTATTATATAAGTGTACATGTTTTGATAGATTTATGGAGCATAGTCATCTTTGTTGATTTTGAAACCAGTAGTCATAAGAGTGCTCACTTGTGCGCAGTTTTCCATGCCAAACTTCTTCAAGATTTCCTTGAGATATTTAATTTGAGAAATGAAAATTCCTCTTTCTTATTGATGAATCTGTAGAAAAAGAAATAAGGAGAATTATCCTAACATGGACATATCAAACTTTTGTTGCATTGTAGTTTCAAAATTCTTACTCATTAGTTCATTGTTACTACCAAAAATTGATATCATCAACATATATTACAATAATTAATAGTTCATTAACTTCATCCTTGATGTATAAGATGCTTTCAATTGTTCTCTTTTTAAAACCTTGTTGGGGCAGAAACTTGTTGAGTATGTAATACCAAGCTATTTGAGCCTATTTTATCGCATATAGGGATTTCTTTAATTTGCAGACATAATCCTTCTTGTAAATTAGTAGAAAACCTTTTGGTTTCTCCACATAAACTTCTTCTTCAAGGTCACCATTCAAAAAAGTTGATTTGACATCCATATGGTAGACTTTGAATTTTCTGTAACATGCAAAAGCCAAAAGCATCTTGATAACTTAAATTCTTGCAACAAGGGAAAAGTTTCTTCAAATTCCACTCCTTCGACTTAAGAATACCCTTTTCATACCAATTTGTCTGTTTCCGATTATCTGTCCATATTCATTTAACTTGTTTATGTATACCCATTTAGTGCCAATTATAGTCTTGTCAGTTGGTCTTGGGACAAGATCCCAAGTCTTATTTTTCTCTATTTGTTCTAGTTATTCATTCATGGCTTTGACCCAATGGTCATCCTGACTTGCTTGCATAAAGAAATTTGGTTCACTCATAGATAGTAGTGCAAAATTTGCAGAACTAGATATATCTATATGTTTTCTTCTATTTTTTACACTTGCTTCCTTGTTTCCAAGAATATGAATTTCTAGATGATGTTTTTTAATGTACCTTGATGGGGTGTTTGGTTGTGATGTCTCCATTATCTCTTCTTCCTCAAGATCCTCTTATTCATGATACTCGTGTATTCCACCTGCTTGTGGTTTATTTATGATTCATTCATCATATGAATCATCATGGTGCTGGTGTCTCTCTAGATGAAGTGGTCTCTCATCTACCTTTACATCTATAATTTCAACTATTTTGTGGAGTCTTTTATTGTAGCATTTGTATCCTTTACTTTAGGAGGATTATCCTAACAAGATACCTTCATAAACACTAGAACCAAACTTAACTAAGCTGTCTTCATTTGTTTTAATGTAGCATTTGATTCAACAAATTTTGAAATGCTTTATTGATGTTGGTTTTCCATGCCATAGCTCATAAGGGGTTTTATCACAGTTTACTCTTATTTGTACTTTATTGAGAATGTTAACAACAATTTGAGCAACTTATCGCCAAAATGTTTTAGGTACTTATGATTCATCAAGCATGGCCTTGGCCATTTCTTGAACTATTCTATTCATCCTTTCTAATACTCCATTCTATTGAGGGGTTTTGACAATAACAAATAGTCTCTTGATCCCATGCTTTTCACAATAACTTTTTAATTCATCAGAGGTGAATTATCCTCCTCTGTATGATCTTAGGCACCTTATTTTTAAATCCATTTTACTTTCTACCTGTTCTTTGAAAATTTTAAATTTTTCAAAAGCCTCAAATTTATGCTTCAAAAATCCAATCCAAGTCATTCTGGTATAGGAATCAACCAACAAAATGAAATATCTTTCACCTCAAGGTGATTTTGTACTAGTGGGGTCACATAGATCTGATTGAATCAACTCAAGAGGTCGAGTGGAGGAGTGTTATCTTACCTTGAATTGAACTCATGATTTCTTTCCAAATTGACATGACTTAAAGACAATATTCTCAGGTTTGGAAATCTTGGGCATATTTCTCACAACATATTTTATTCCTATATTAGCAAGCTGATTAAAAATAATATGGCCTATTATTTTGTGCCAAATCCAACTCTCATCAATTTTATGAATGCAACATTTTTATTTTCCTTCTAGAGCATACACATTTCTTGATGTTCTGATTGTCTTGACAATAGTCTTTCATGTATTCACATCCATTACTTTACAACCTTTTGAATGAAAGAGAACATTGTTTCCTTGGTCACACATTTGACTTACACTCAACAAGTTATGTTTTAGACCATCTACACACAACACATTTTGTGCTTTGGCCATTCCCTTCTTATCTTGATCTAGTACAACAATTCCTTTTCCTCTAATTCTAGCTAGAGCATTGTTTCCAAAAGTAACATTACCACCTTTTTCTTCAGTTTGGAATTCAAACTTACTCTTGTCTCCTATCATGTGCTTGGAGAAGTCATTGTCAATATATCATTAATTTTTCTGATTTTTGGCATATAGATCCAGTCCACAATTTTCTTAGTTTTTATTTTTCTTCCTCCAAACCTTGGTAAAATCTTCTTGTTTGTCTTTCTTATAGATAGGAATCATATTGTGTCTACATTCACTTGCCTTGTGTCCAAAATTATTTCATATGTGGAATTCGATGTCAATTAGTAGAGGGTAGAAGGAATTTTGATACATAGGAATTCAGGGTTTATTGAACATCATTCCTACATTTTTGTTATGTTTAAAAGTCCTGCAACTCACATCCTTATGTCCAAAGTTTCCACGAGAGAATTAATATCCATAGAAAAAATTTGGATGCCTTGGAATGAAAAAATTACTTGTAGTAATGGTTTTTTTTTTTTTTGTCAGCTTGATAAGATTCAAGCACCCGTTGCTTCCTTGTTTCATATTTATTTGCATAGTTCGGTTGATCCAATTCTAACTGCTTCTTCTTATCATCTTTTTATTTGTTAGGATGGATGATGTTTCCCTTGAGATAATTTGCATAACTTGTAGGCTTCTCACTAAGTGACGTGTAGTGCTTGATTCACCTTTGATAACTTTTAGACTTTCCTTATATCCTTGCCATGTCTTGTCATCCGATGATCTCTTATTGATGAGAGTGTGGTTACATGAGATTCTTGGGAGGAAGGCCATGTGGTTCTAATTGAAAAAGGTGGTTACATGAGCTTCTTAAGAAAAGTGGTTATATGAGCTTCTTGGGAGGAACTCCATGTGGTTCTTGGTTTCATGTAATTATATAAACATCCCCTATGGGATGTTTTGGGGGTTCTTCTCCATTTACTCTTACATTATTTCCCTGGGATTCTTCCTCATTCACTCTGTCTATTTCATGTGCTCTTGGTGGGAGCATGGATATGAATGACTAGAGGAGGATAGACATTATGGGATGGATGTAAGTAATTAAAGATCATTCCAGGTTGGAATGGATGCTTATGGGAATGATGTTGATGGTAGTTCTGAAAGAACTATCACAACTGAGAATCCTTAGAGTTTCCAGCATGTATATTTCCTAACCAGTAGCATTGGATCCCTAGAGAGAAATGGAACAACCTGAGGGTCTGCATGGCAGAGAAAGGGGTTAATTTATTTGGGTTGTCTAGGCCAAAGGGGAAAGAGAGATGGAAATTATGATTGTTTTTCGGTTGGGAAAACCTAAGAGATAATTAGCCCACTGTTGTGTGTTTTAGATTTGTCCTAGGAAATGTCCTTGTGGATTCATAGATCTGGTTCGAGGGTGACCTGTTGTTCATAATTCTAATAGTAGTGTCTATGGTTGATAGGAACATCCTTGGTCTGCATCTAGTTAGTGTTGGTTTAATTAAAGATAAGTGCTCTTTGTGTTTTCTGCATAATATATAGTATATTGTATATATTTATCTTTGAGATGTATTTTGCATGTGCATGCTTGCTGGTTATTGTTCTGCATGACACATTGTTCATTTCATTGATGATTTAGCATGAATATTTATTACTACATGTGTGGTTATTTCATTCTTTCATGCTTTATTTAAAATTAGTTATTACCATAATTTGAGAACGGTTTTGATGTGTTTTTTTGAGGTAGCCTTCCTAGATTGTTGGTGGTTGAGTATTTTACAGTCTTGAAGTTATATAGATATTTTCTTGAGGACACTATTTCTTCTTCTAGTTTGTCATAGATGTTCTCCTTTATTTTATCCGATTCATCAATATTTCCGCCCTTGTTTTGGCCTCTTCTAGATGAATTTTTAAGATGATTATATCTTCACAGATCTAATTGTCTTTTTCTTTAAAAAATTGTAACTGTTCTTTTCTTTTTTCTTGAGTTGAGATATTTCCTCCAGAGCACTAATGAGCTCTCCTTCCATGTCTACTCTAGCTTCACACTCTTTCATGTCTATTTTTTCTTGACTATATTTTTGTTGCTTCAAAGAAATGAGAAGTATTTCATCTTGAATTGTATCTAGATTATATTCTTGTTCTTTAGTGTCGTAAGAGTTGTTTATATCCTATTTTGAATAAAAACTATTTCTTTTAAAATATTTTTTCTTTTTAGACTCCCTAGGTTTATCCTTGCATTTTCTCTCTTTTCCATTGGTGTTGTTTTCTTTGAAGGCATATTTAGATGAAAAATGACCAACATTAACAAAATGAAACAATTTGAATGGTAACATACCTTTATATTTTTTGGAGCCCCTCTTTAGTTTCCTTACAAAGTTAGATTCCTCTTCATCTTAGAAGTGTTCCAATGAATCATGATTTTGAGATGTTGACAATTTGACTGATGCCTTGAAGACTATGTCCTTTAGATATGGTTATTCTTTCCTAGTCCTCATCTCATAAGCAATTGGAATTCCATGAAACATTTCCATAGTAAGTTTATCTAGTTCATGCATTTATTCTATAGAAGAAACCTTTGCATCAAGTCTCGAGGGAAGAGATCTCAATACCTTATGAACTATTATAACTTCTTCAATCTTCTTACCTAGCCATTTCATATTCTTTACTGTCTCATATACTCTGAGAAAGAATCCTACAACATTTTCATATTCACTCATTCTTACGGTTTAAAATTGCATTATTGCAAGCTTGAAGTTTGACCAATTTTACTTTCTCATCTCCTTGATAATTGTTTACCAGTTTGTCCCATATTTCCTTTGTAAATTTCAACTGCGTTACATTGAAAAATTCTATTTCTACAAGTCCTCCTTGGATGATATTCATAGCTCTTGCATTACTGTAGTATTTTTTCTTACCAACTTGTTGGCAACCCTACATGTTTTTGCTAGTTTGAACGACAAAAGACAGTTCCTATAGATGCCTTCACCTGATTCTATAAATATTACTATTTGGGGGTGATTATTGGATTATAAAAAGAAGTTTGATTATTCTTGTTTTATTTTTATCTTGCATTTCCATGCTTGATTCATGATTGAAAGCATGAATCAAGCATGGAAACTTAATTTCGCATTATATCCCTATTCAAAGCCTGGTTTTAAAAGGTTCATGGTGATTACTTCATATTTCTTACTTGAATAATTTTCCTTTTGATTTTATCGAATATCGATATAATGCCCATGTTGATTTGCATTTGGACTGTAAGCTTATTTATTTGAATCCTTTGTTAATCAAATATAATGCCAAATATCGATTCAGATTTGGGTTGTGAAAACATATCCATTCCAACCCTTTGCAAATCGGATATAACCATTACATGACATGGGAATTAAACACACCATAACCGTATCATGTACTTCAGTTTGGCTAGTAGATTGAATTGACAGGCTTCTCATTACGAGTTAAGGGTTTGTATAGTGCTATGTACTTAGGGATTTCATTACCTGGAGTGTTCAAAATCCATAACCGAGACCTTCATGTGTATGTTGTGATCGCGCAGGTGTTCTATTTGTTTTGTTTCCATAGTATCCCCTCAAACTTGTTCCTGTTACTTTTGACATCTAAATCCACAGTAGTGTGAGTCACCCTTATTACAGTCTGGTCATACCCTTAATGGATCCTATAGTCCGAATAGAGACGAATGGCTCTCAAGCGTTGTTGTCCCATGATGATGCGGTTAAAGATTTGAAAGGCCAGGGTTAGGATATTTTCATTAAGAAGTTTAAAGGATATAACCTTTGCGTGGCCAAAGAATTCTCCCAAATGTTTGATGGATACAGAGAAAAGGTTGGTGATATTCAGTAGGAGGTGAATGAATAGTTTTTAAGTGAAGCAACACGACTTTCTCTCTCCAGTCAGAAGTGGTTTAAGAACTCAAAGATTGACGAAGTGCCCTGGAGTATTTTCATGACCTCCAGAAAGATTGATTGTTGTGAGAAAGGTATTCATGTTTCCTTGCTTAAGGTTAGGTGGCATGGTCTGTTATCAATTATTAAACAATTTATTACTTGCGAGGGTCGTTAGGGCCTGGTTTTTGTTTACCATGTGTGATTGATTATGCATTTTATAGGCTTCCATTTAAATGTGTCATTTTATTTGCTAAGAAGTATGTACAAAATGTTGAAAAGATAGAAGAAGCAGAGCCTCGACTCTAGCCTCTTTCACCATGGTTTGATTAAGATATTGTTGGTTCATCATTTGAAAACCTTGGGTGATGATTGGGATGGGTTCTTAGCTTGAAACGATTTTATTACAACCCTTCTTACAGAAACCCATGTGTTGGATAAGCCTATGATAGAGAAACGTTTTGATTTCTCAAGTGACAAACTAGATCCTTTGAAGATGATCCCTCGTGATGAGGTAACAACTGGTCACTCTTCACCTGAACAACAGAAGGTCAATCCTGATTTAAAAATGATACCGCTGTGCATGACTTATTTTTTGTCCCTAACGCTAATACGAAACCCTATATTGACAAGTCTTGCAAACACAAGCATGCAATGGTAGTGTTTCAAAATAAGAGTTCTGGTCGGTTCATTTTGATAAGTCTACGTAATTGATCTAAGCCTCATGTGAGCTGAATCAAGCCGATCGATATCCATGATGATTTAGATCCCGAAATTGAAAATTTTCTCGCAGAAGAAGATCCCAACTGTCATAAGTCGGATCCTAATCAACCTTTTGACTATATTAACAATCTCCCACCATGTCTCGAGGATAGCAAGGGGTTTACTGGTATAAATCTCAGTCAAGGGCCGGAAACAGGTAGTGTTGATGTTCTTACATCCAACCATATGCTACATCGACAGGTTATTCCTTTCATGCATTGCGAAGTTTGTTTACATTGGATTGAATAATACTATAAGGACATTCCCATTCTACAAGAAAGGATTAAAGCTCTCACAAACCACAATGAATTTCTCATAAAATAAAACTGTGACCTCAAGGCAAATGAACAGAGACAAGCCAAGCATCTCAAAAAGACAGGCAACATTGTGATAAAGAATCTAGACAGTGTGAAGGCCATAATAAATTTTGAGATATCTTGATCCTTTTTAGTTATGAGTTAAATAGTAAGATGATTCTTATTACAGTCATGTTATTTTTTTTTTTAAATCAAATCGGTTCAACTTGGATTTCTTTTACCAATATAAGATTGGCTATAGAATCGAGAGATTTGGTAGCCAATTCATTTTCATATAAAATTTAGTAATTATTTGTTAATAAAATATTTAACTTGTTCTCATTTCATTTTTTCAAGACATGGTATATCTGATGCTGATCTTATGGGATGGAACATGCTCGATCTAGTTGATTAGTTATCTCCTTTTGTGTATTTTGTAAATAGGGAAAACTTTCATGAATTTTTGAAGACACAATTTGATCATGGATGGTTGTAGACCCCCATATTTGTAATGTTTTGATCTTATGGGATCTGATTATCCTTAGAGATAGGGAGGTCATATTTCCCAAAGAAACTTTAAAAACCATGCATTTTGTAATTGACAGGCATCTTGGCCTAGAGCAGAAGATGGATGAATGATTCCAATACTAAATGAAACAATGCATAAGCATTTTTGGCTTTAGCCTTTTGTGAATGACGTTTTCATTGATGTTTTGTTAATCCTTGTATATTAATAGGTATTGTAGCTTTAGATTCAATGATCTATTATGTTTGGGATACTTATGTTATAAATATCGTCCATAATTTGTTGCTCTAGATATTGACACTGTGATCATCTCTTTAATTTGAATGGCAAGATTTCTCTTTGATTTTTAGTTGAATAATGAAATGAAATGTGTTACACTCATATTTATCTTACTATAATCGCTTGCGATCATAAGGTCACATGGTTTATTTGTATTATCTATTATGTTATTAAATTTCAGTTACGAGGACATGTTATGAATTTATTCAGAACATTTGCACTATAAGTCTATTGCAGATTTATCTCATAGGCATGGTAGCTGGATGCTTCTTATTCACATAGAATCCCGGATACATTTCACAAATTAACATCATGTTAGCTCCTTTATGTTTCTAATTTCTATCAATTATGCATATTGAAACCATAAAGTTTAGATCATCTTTTTACTATCTCAACATCTGTGTTTCACTGTCTAGTTAATTCATGATTTGTTAGATTAATATAGAGAAAATTTTTTTATTTGAATGTGCTTTCTTTATCTTCTTCTCAAAAGAAATTATTTCCACATTGATTTCATGAGTTTCTAGTAAAACTTAAAACCTATAAATGTTGTTCATAAATGGTATTTTTATGTTTTCTTTTTCTTCTTAAACACATTTAAAAAAGTTATATT